>VZQC01014087.1:675336-709759 GCA_009823505.1 Rhizomys pruinosus
ATAGGTCTCCTTGAGTCAAGCAAGCTTCATCTGTCAGCATCAGCTACCTCACCTGCCTGGAAAATACTGTGCGCAGAGGCAGCCATATGCCTGTATATCCAAATCTAATTGGCTACTTAGCTCTCTCCTTGGCGGAATAACCTATGGCTGATGCCCCAAGCTTACACCCTCTCATGGTTAGCTGTTTCTTAAACCACACGATGCCCCTGTCATACTTAACAGAAGCAAAATGTAAATTCATGGATTAACATTACCATCCAAACATCTGTATCTATACAAGTAACCTACCATAACCATTAGCACTGTTTAAATACCAATATCAATCGTGTGTTGCTTCATTAGTAGGATCGAAAGATTTTATGCCTGGAAAGCTGTCAGCCCATGAAAGAAAACAGCAAGAATTGGCCAGAGTCCAAAACAACAGCTCCAGAGTAACGTAGATGTTTTGCTTCTCATCCACCTGTGCCCCTTTTCTAAAGCCTAGGGAACAATTGCCGGACGAGGGGGCGCGGTGGTTTAGAATGAACGGGGGACCTTGCGATGGGGTGCATGGTGGAAACTTGATGAAAATGATGAATGATTAGTGATGAAACTACAACAATATAGAACTGGACACTCTTTGATCAACTTGATTGAACATACAAAGCCCCCCCCCTCCCCCCGTGGATGGTGGGACCCATGAGCTGTGTGGGTTGGTGGCACAAACTGCTCGCAAATTGGTTTTACATGAAGGATGTTTGTACTCATAAATTTATCACTTATTGTTAAAAAAATGAAAACAAACAAAACAAAAAACAGAGAAAGATGCAGGAAAACGTTACGCAGGAATGCATGATCTGGGGGGGGATGGGTAGGGGTGGGTGAGGGAAGGAAGGGACTATATGCCTGAACGAATTGGAAAATGATGTATGAAAATTACACAAAGATCAATAAAAAAATGTATTAAAAAGTATACTCATTCAATGAGTAAGTCAATGTTAATTATTTTACTTCATTTTTTTTTTTTGGTTAACACATTCTGATACAAAAATAAAAACACTCCAAAAATGTCTAAGTGCTTTATTGAATGCATTTTACATAGTCCTTCCAATTGTCCTTATTTATAAAAGTGACATAGTCTCTAAATATGATATCCATAGATCCATTTACCTGCCACAATTCCCTGACTGGCAAGCACCATTATAGCTGTTAATCCAACACTGAAAATAGCATTTTGGCCAAAGTTCAGCATAGCCAGAGTAGAGGTACTTTTCAATGAAGCAGTTTCATATGTCTTCAAAAATCCATCGTATCTTTGTGCTTCATATTTTTCATTATTAAAATACTATAAAATATATAAAAATAGTAAATATGGACAAGTAAGAATCTGAATAGTCTTTTCTATGACTGGTATAAATTTTACTACACTTCATATATGGATACACTTTTGTATTGCAGACCCCATCAGTTTCAAGAAAAAAAGAGGACAGCACAAATGGGAAGCAGATAAGAGAGGAAAATAGGAAGGTAAATATAATCACAACACATTGTATACATGTATGAAACTGAACTGTCAAAAGTAAAGATGTAATTGATTTTCAATATATTAGACTATCATATTCTTTCAGGTTTATTTTTACAATGGATTATATTCAAAATTCAACCAACAAATATTTAGTGACTGACCAACTGGAATCTATATCTTAAACATACACTTTCTGTTAATGACACTTTCTTCATAACGTCTTCTATTGATCTCCTGAATTCATAGTTTGAAGGCACTCACCATACCTTCTTATCTGGTCATCTGCATACTTATTTTAACTCTTCTAGTAGATTATAAAATTCTGAGAAGTCAAGGATTACACTGAAGTCACTTTCCTTACCACCTTCATCGTATCATACCACTTACTGCTTTGTGCATTAGAGTAATTCAGCAATTATTTGCTAAGTGAAAAAAAAATGTAAAAATGAATGAAAGAATTAAGGAAAAACACTATGCTAGGCACAATGAGAGATAGAAAGAGAATCAAAAACTCACATGCCAGCTTGATTAGCTTAAAGTTCATTCTGAATCAGATGCTAACCATATATTTATAATCACTTATAAATTAATTCAGAAGGTAGAATTCTGAAGTTGCCAAATAAAAACAGAGGCGGAATGACAGGGTACTTTTCTAAACAAAAGGAAAACAAAGTAGCATTATTCAATCACACTTAGAGATCCTATCCTAATCTGATGCTCTTACAGTGCCTATTAAACTAAATGACAGAACAAATCTTAACCAGGGTGAAAAGCAGACAAAAGTACATTTAAACAGATTACCTTCACAGTTTCATAATTCAGCAGTGAGTCTATAGCAGCGTTACCTGCATCATTATCCGCTTTGTTCATTTCTATTCTAAATCTAGTTCTGTAAGACAAAGATTTGTACAAGCATGAAATATATGCTATAATGTAATTATTTTCTGAATTACAACTGGACTCTGGGGAATACTATACCTCCATCGTGTGACAGCAACTGTGAATGCTGTATATACACCAAGTGTTCCTAGGGTCACCAAGGCAAACTGGGCACCACATCTGTAATACTGGAAGAAGAGGCCAAGAGAAGAAATGAGAAGTAGTTACTGTTCTTCTCAGTTACAATGGCATCTTTTTTTCTGACAAAATGAAACTTTACTTGCAAAGCCATGGGCATGCAACAGCCTAAAGAGCTTCAAATATTCAGTTACTATTTTTTTTTTCTAGGTTGAGTTTCCTCTTTATTTTATTTTTTTTTTATTGATGCTTTGTGTATTTCATACATCATTTTCCAATTCAGTTCAGGCATATATCCCCTTCCCTTCCCCCCACCCCACCCCTACCCATCCCAGATCATGCATTCTGCTGTAACTTTTCTGCATCTTTCTCTGCTTTTTTGTTTTGTTTTCATTTTTTTTAACAATAAGTGATAATTTGTGAGTACAAGCATCCTTCATGTAAAACCAATTTGCAAGCAGTTGTGCCCAAACCCACACAGCTCATGGGTCCCACCATCCAGCAGGGGGGGCTTGTATGTTCAATCAAGTTGATCAAATGAGTGTCCAATCTATATTGTTGTAGTTTCACCATTAACCCCAATCGCCAATCGCAACTAAAACAATATATTCAGTTACTATTAATGAGACTATAAGATAAAAGCTTGCAATGAAAAATGTATTACTTACCAAAATACTACTGACAAGCGTCATCTCGAACACAATGGGGAGAAGATTAAATACCAAAGCGCTGAGTACAAAACTGATACCCCTTGTCCCTCTGTCAATAGCCTTAGATAAAGCTCCTGTTTGTCTGCTCAGATGGAAACCCAGATCTAAGTTGTGAAGATGGAGAAATACATTTTTGGCTATTCTTCTGATTGAATTTTGGGCTACTTTGCCAAATACTGCATTTCGAACTTCATTAAAAAAGGCAGCTCCAGCTCTTGATACACCATCTAATACAACATTAAAAAGAAAAAAAAAATGGGTACAGAAATATTAGAATCACAGCAGTATAAGTGGCCAGGCCCCAGATGTTTGTGCAATGAATAATTCAGTCAATGATTATAACATGGAATATATTCACTAAAAGAAACCTTAAGTACTAACCTTTCCATCTTCATAAATCCCTTTCAGTGCAATTTCCCTCTAAATTTCAGATGTTGATTCTTCCAATTAAAATACTTTTAATAAAGAACAGCCCAGATGGCCTCATTGTGGATAAGTGTACAATATCTAATTCAATTGCCTCACATAACAAATGAAAAAGGCAATATCCCGAGGAGTCAAGTGCTTTGACTACAAGTATGGCCCTACTCAATGTCTCATAAAGTGTCCTTTCTAATACATGGGACAGACCACACAGTATTCACACTTATTTTTCTTTTCAAATTGTAGATTTGTGTCATATTCATGGAATATATTTTGGTAAAGCTTTAATGTACATATAATTATTTAGCTACTTCTATTTAATAGAAAGCAGGAAGAAATTAACCAGCTTTAATAGAAAGGTACCTTATAAAAAGCCTGTTAGAAGTGGTTGTAATCAATTTAATCTCTTATTTAATCTTATTGTTTACTGGAACAGCAAAAACGCTGTTAACCATGAAATTTTTACAAAGTACATAATACAAAGAGTTCTTTAAAAACATATCAAGAAAATCTCACATAAATAATAAACATTCAAAATGCTACGTTGTGTTTGTGGTGAAAAGGTCATCTGCTCAAATATGATGAAACCTTGAAGAAAGTCAACACCTGTAGACAGATTAAAGAATCACACATACAGCCAATCAGAACTGCTGTTGCCATGGTTGCAACTGTATTTGGTGCATCACTCAGGTTCAGCATGTTTCCCGACATCTGGTTGAGGCTGTCTACAGCATATTTAAACATGAATGGAACCACAATATTCATAGCCTAAAAATATAAAAACACCAATTACCCATTTATAACATTTATTATATAAGTGTAAATATTTTCCTTAAATTAATAGTTATGGTAGTGCTTATATGCAAGCCATTAACTGGAATTGAAATGATTTCCCAAATTTATAAAGATTAAAATCTTTGGCATTGGGAGCTCTGCTATTTTAAGATTTCTACATCACATGGCCATGTTAATATTAATTTAGAAGCTATGTGAATTAGTCACATGTTCTTGCTTCTATGAAATCATCCTTGATCAGTCGCTCAAAAATGCTTTTTATAATCTGAAATCCTACAGAGCTCATGGCATTAAGCAGAAAATTGCTTTACATTATAGTTATTTGTGTATATAATTTCCTTTTCTACTATATTCTTGATGGTCTACATCATATTGCTCATTTTGTCTCATCCCTATAGAATATAATGTTTTATATATAGTAGGTAATAAATATTTTAAGGTGATTTTTTTTCACCATAAAAGATAAAGTTATATAGCAAAAAAAAAAAATAATAAAAGCTGAAAGATTACAAGTATCTGTGACTGATTCAGTATTGAAAAGAAAAAAAAAATCACTGATATATTTACCCCACTAAAGCATCTTTGTTCTACTAGCATACAAAACAAAACCAATGAACAGCAAACTAAGCTTTCGTTAGCTTTGTATCCCCATGAGAATACATATTTTAAAAGGTTAAAATATAAAAAAGAAACAGCATTTGGGTACAGGGAATTTATCAGACTAACAAAGTATTTTTGAAGAGACTAAATTGGTCCACATTAATAACAAATGAAAAGAGTTTAATGAGGCCGATTAAACACACTGAGGTGAAGCACCTGCTCTATCATTATTCTATTCCCCTCAGTAAACATAAAGAATTTACTACTCTCACCTAACAGAAGCTATGAAAATTTTACCAATCAAGATTTTTTTTTTGAGACAGGGTCTCCCTGTAGCCCCAGCTGTCCTGGAACTCACTCTGTAGATCAGGCTGGCCTTGAACTCCCAGAGATCTGCCTGCTTCTGCCTCCCAAGTACTAGGATTAACGGCATGTGCCATCATGCCTGGCTTAAAGACAGTTCTTAGCCACCATATGGGTGCTGGGAATCGAACCCGGGTTCTCTGCAAGGGCAGCAGGTGGCTCTTAACCGCTGAGCCATCTCTCTAGCCCCACCAATCCAGATTTTAAGCAAGCACTTTAACAGTATAAAAAAAAAAACATTAAAATATACGCAACTACTAAAATATGCTTTTAAGAATATAAATATTATGATACAATGTTTAAAAATTTAAGGTTTCTAACTTTTGAAATATAACTTAATATAGAACATATGGTAGGTACCAAATGTACAGATTCCACAATTTTGATTTTACTATAATGGTATAATTTTAGGTTATGGCTTCTTTTGCAATGGTCACCCTCCCCTATCTAACTACTTTCCAAAGCCCAATCTAAATTCCTTCTCTTTCATAATACTTTCCCTGAAACTTGTGGCAACCTGACCCTTTCCATTTTCTAATATCTTTTTATAGTTGTTTAAACCTCAATATTATATACCTTTATGATATATCCTTATGATATATTTCTTATTTATTTGTGTTACTCAATAGCTAAGGAAATTCAATAATGTGAGATTTTGGGGGGGGGGGTTCTTTTTGAGACAGGGTCTCCCTGTAGCCCCACCTGGCCTGGAACTCACTCTGTAGACCAGGCTAGCCTTGAACTCACAGAGATCTGCCTGCCTCTGCCTCCCAAGTGCTGGGACTAATGTTGTGCACCACCACGCCTGGTGAGGTGAGATTTAAATCCAGCCTAAATACTTGAAATCAGACTTGCTTTTGTAGTATGCTATACCTGTACCTTATTAGCATCTTACAAGTCAGGATACATACATATACATATACATATACATATACATATACATATACATATACATATATATATATATATAATATAAAATTAAAACCGAAACTTTCAAATGCATGTTTAAATTACTTACAGTTGTAAGGCCAGGCGTGGTGGTGCACGCCTTTAATCCTAGCACTTGGGAGGCAGAGGCAGGTGGATCTTTGTGAGTTCAAGGCCAGCCTGGTCTACGGAGTGAGTTCCAGGACAGCTGGGGCTACAGGGAGACCCTGTCTCGAAAAGACAAAAAAAAAATTACTTACAGTTGTAAAGTATATCATAAGTAATTAAAATAAAATTGAGAAGATTCTAGGTTGTTAATATAATGAGGCCATGTTTGCTCACCTGCATTCCAATGCTTTTTCTTATGTAGGAGGAAAAGGAATAGCTATGGCTATCATGCAATTCTAATTTGAAGCTTATTGTATCTCTGCCACAGCTACCATGAGTGATGATAGAAACTAATTTTATTATTTTATTATCAAAGTTGTGCAGTTTCACTTTCTTCAAAATGTTTTTTGGGTCTGGTCAAATTCTAAGTATGCAGAACATGTGATATCTGTCCTATGCTATTATTGGCAGAAAAGCATAGTTAGCAAAGGAGTAACACTAAATATAACTGAAAACAGTTTTCTCATAAAACTTTTAAAACTTTTAAAAAGGAAAATAACACTTATTACTTTATTAGTGTCTGTCTGTCTTTTTAAAAATAGAAGTGATATATTACAGGTAGATCTGTGTCGATTTCACTTGCCTTATGCTATGGTAGGGGTGGAAGTGTGGCAAATGTTGGAATTCTATAATGTTCCACCTTCAACACGACTAGACTCAAACCATTCCAGAGATATGGAAATCATTCATTGAACCCACTTATTTTGAAATAATTGTAGCCCCCCCCCAAAAAAGGAGAGCATACAAGAGACCTGCTACTCTTCAACCAGCATCTCTTAACAATACCTTATGTGCCTTCAGTTCAGTATCAAAACCAGAAAGTTAACATTGGTTCATTACAATGAAAGAACACATAGAACTCAATTCAATTAGTCTTCAACATTTATAATCTGAATTTAAGCATGAGCATGATGTATGAGGCTCTATGTACTTTTATCTCATGTAGGTTCATATAACCACCACTACCAGAATCAAGTTATAGCATTCCTTCATCGCCATAGAAGAACTCCTTATGCTTCTTTATATTCATTCTCATCCCACCTGTCCCATCACAGTTCTGGTTCCCAGGCAACTACTTTGACTCATAGATTGGTCATTTTGAAAATGTTATATGAGTGGAACATGATGTATAACCAGCTTGTGTTCCATTTAGCATGATGCTCTTGAAGTTTGCATGTAACAACAGCTCATCCTTTTTGTTATTGCTGAGTATTATTTAAGGATGTATCAGAAGTTATTCACCTACTCACCCCTGAAGGACATTTTGCTTGTTTGGTTATACTTTAGGAGTATTGTGAGTAAAGAGGTCATGAATATTGTCACACAGAGAGACATATGTTTTCATTTTTCTATGGAAAATATCTTAGAGTCCAACTGTAGAATCATATGCAAAGTCTAATGTCCAACTTTCTAAGCAACTGCCAAACTCTTGGAGAGTAGCTATACCATTTCACAATAATCAGTGAAGTACAAGGGACCTCAGCCTCTCCACAAACATTTGATATTATCACTATTTTTCTTATTCTCAATCTAGTACATAACAGGTATGTAGAGATATTCCACTATGGTTTTATCTGCATTTTCCTGGTGGCAATGGTGCTGAACATCTTTTAATGCAATTATGTAATATTTATATCTTTAAAAAAAATTTTTTTTCATTTTTTTATGTGTATGAATGTCCTGTCTGCATGTAGGTCTGTGCACTCATGTCATGCAATGCCACAGAGGTCAGAAGAGGGCGTTGGATTCCCCTGGAACTGGAGTTAAAGACGGTTCTCAGCTACCATGTGGGTGCTGAGAATAAAACCCAGGTCCTCTGCAAGAGCAGTTGGTGCTCTTAACCGCTAGGCCATCTCTCCAGCCCCACTGTTTATATTTTTTCTTTGCTAAAATACCTATTCATGTCATTTGCATACTTTATGATGGTATTGTCTACTTTTTGCTACTGAATTCTTTATATAATCAATATAAAACACCTTTGCTGGATATGTGCTTTGGAAATATTTTCTCCCAGTTCTAAAATCCCACTCTACTCAACCACTCTTAAGATCTCTTTTCAGGAGTTGGAGTGGCTGAGGTGGGAAACTGTGTGTGCTGGATAGCTTTAGTGTCAACTTGACACACCTGTGGGAGCCTCACTTGGGGAACTGGCTCCATTGGACTGGCCTGTGGCCATGTCTGTGGAGTATTGTCTTGATTGTTGAGCAATGTGGGAGGGCCCAGCCCACTATGGGTGGTGCCACCCTGGGCAGGTTGTGTACTGTATAAGAAGAAGGCAGGCTGGGCGTGGGCCAGGGGAGCAAGCCAGCCAGTAAGCAGCATTCCTCCATGGCCTGTGCTTCAGCTCCTGCCTCCAGGTTCCTGCCCTGAGTTCCTGCCTTGGGCTCCCTGAGTGATGAACTGTGACCCAGGAGATGTGAGCTGAATAAATCCTTTCCTCCCCAAGTTGGTGTCAGTCAGAGTGTTTTGTCACAGCAATGGAAGACAAACTAGAACACTGTGCATCCACCCCCACCTACCATAAGAAGAAGGCAAACTCATGCTACCAGAAAAACAGAGGCACAGGAGACCTGGTAAAAAAGAATATGGCTGTGTGTGGTGGCGCATACCTTTAATGCCAGCACTTGGGAGGCAGAGGCAGGTGGATCTCTGCGAGTTCAAGGCCAGCCTGGTCTACATAGTGAGTTCCAAGACAGCTGGGGCTATAGGAAGAACTTGTCTCAAAAAGAGCAAAAAAAGAAGAATATTTATTAAAATATCTAGGGTCTTATTAACATAAAATACCCCCAGTATCCAGGTTTCAATGAAATTCAATTATTACGCTTAGCACTTGGGATGCAGAGGCAGGCGAATCTCTGTGAGTTCAAAGCCAGCCTGATTTATATCAGTGAGTTTCAGGACAGTTGGGGCTACAGGAAGACCCCATCTCAAAAAAGACCAAAAAAAAAAATCAATTATTACAGGATTAAGACATCAACTTGAATAAGAAACTGCAATCAACAGACACCAGTATAACATAAATACTGTGACTATCTGACAAGGATTTCAGAGTAGTTATGAATAAAGTACTTCACAGAACACTACTGAATGTACTTGCAACGAATAAAATAAATACACATGGGGCAACACCTCAAGATATAAGCCTAGGCAAGGGTTTTCTCAAAGGACTCCAAAAGCTCAGGAAATAACATAAATTTGGCAAATGGACTCATTGGTACCCTCCTGCTGTAGCTGCCAGAGAGTGCCTGAGTATCCAGGAAGGAGACTACTACAGAGTTCCAGAATAGGTGCCAGAGAATGTCTATGAGACCCTGAACCCTAAGTACATCTAGGCAACTTCTACAAATGGGATGAATGCATCTCTAAACTCTCAACTGTCACAGAGAAGTTTCCTTATGCAACAGATGGTGATTAACACAGAGACCTACAATTGGACAATGAGCAGAGAACAAAAGACCACAGAGTGCTTTTCCCAGAATAAGACATCTATTTCAAACCTCTGCCTTCTCTCTGCTCAGGGATCATTGTAAAAGAGGAAGGAGAAAGACTCTAAGAGCCAGAGGGGATGGAGGACCACAAGGACACAGTCTTTCAGACATCTGGTCAGTTATACATATGAACTCTCAGCAGTGGTGACAGCATGCACAAGTCCTATGCAAGCTCAAACAACACAGAATCCTAGCACAAAAATGAGGAAGTGGGTAAGAAATCCCAACCGAATCTAAGGAACTTTTGGCAACTGATGGCTGGTGGAAGGGAGAAAGGTAGTGTCTTATAGGGATGGGACTCACAGTGAGTTCAGTGGATGAACCAACACTAAAGGACATTTAGGGACACAAATCAGACTTCTATAGGCCTTATTTATATATGTAGGAGAGTATATTATATTTGGCAGGGGTGCAGATAGGGGAGGGGATCTAAATACCATTAAACTATATTTATGAAAATTGTAAGAATTCAATTAAAAATTGCATCATTAAATAAAAGAATTGAGAAATGAGAAACGGGACTGAACGCAATTAAAAAACTTCTGTACAGCAAAGGAAACAATTACCAGAGTAAAGATACAGGCTACAATATGGGAGACTTTGTCAGCTATTCAACTGACAGGGGATTAATATCCAGAACATATAAAGAACTAAAAAAAACTAAACTTCCCCCAAATCTAAGTAATGCAACCAATAAACAAGAAAAATAAAACAATCAGTTGAAGTATAAATGGTCAATTGCTACATGAAAACAACGGAGGTTGGAGAGATGGCTCAGTGGATAAGAGCTCTTGCTGCAGAAGCATGAGGATGAATTTGAATCCCAGCAACACATACATACAGAGTTTAGTGTAAGCATGTGAACCTATAACCCAAGTACTGGAGGGGTAGAAACAGGATGACTGCTGGCCCTTGGGTCTCTAGGTTCAGTAAGAGAACGTGTCTCAAAGAATAAGGCTGCCTGTGATAGAGCAGGATACCCAATGTCTTCCAATAGCCTCCATGCACACGGACACAAGATCATATACCAGCAAATGTACATGTATGGATACAATATATGGTCTCCGGACAAATAATTAAAAAGCATATGAAGAAATTCTCAACATACATAGCTGCCAGAAAAATACAAATCACAATTACACTGAGAGTCTATCTGACCCAAATTAGAATGGCTATCATTAAGAAAAAAACAAAGCCGGGCGTGGCGGCTCACACCATTAATCCTAGCACTTGAGAGGCAGAGGCCGTGGATCTTGGTGAGTTCAAGGCCACAGGGAGACAAAAACAAAAACAAAACAAAAAAACACAAAAAAAGAAAGAAAAGAAAAAGAAAACAAACAAAGCCCGATGTGGTGGTACATGCCTTTAATCCCAGCACTAGAGGCAGGGGCAGGGGCAGGGGCAGGGGCAGAGGCAGGGACAGGGGCAGAGGCAGGCAGATCTCTGAGAGTTCCAGGCCAGCTAGAACTAAAGGGAGACCCTGTCTCAAAATAAACAAAACAAAACAAAAATTCTGTGAAGGATGAGGGTTAGTTGGATCCTATCCACAGAGCTGGTAGGAATATAAATTAGTGTAGCCAGTATGGAAATCATTATCAAAATCCTTCAAAATATTAAGAACAGAGCTAATACATGAACAAGCTATACCACCCCAAAGACTTGAAGGGATACTACTACACAGACACTTCTATATCCACGTTTATAGCAACACTATTCACCATAGCCAAGTTATAGAATAAGTGTAGGTGTCCATCCAACAGATGGATGGATACACAAAGGGAGCTTTATTCTACCATAAGGCAACCAAAATTATGTTATTTATAAGAAAAATGGGGCCTGGAGAGATGGCTCAGCAGTTAAGAGCGCTGACTACTCTTGCAGGACCTGGGTTCGATTCCCAGCACCCACATGGCAGCTAAGAACAGTCTTTAACTCCAGTTCCAGGGGAATCCGATACCCTCTTCTGAACTCCACAGCATTGCACAACCCGGGTGCACCAACCTACATTCAGACAGTACACTCACAGACATAAAACAATAAAAAAAAAAAAAACGAAAAAAAAAAAAAAACCACCATCCCACCCCCCCTCCTCCACCATACCCCTCTCACCAACAAACCTCGCTCCTATTCAACAACACCACTCCAAACACTAACAACACATCTAACACACTCTCTCAAACCTTAATATCTAACCCCTATACAACAATCCCCACCAAACCGCTATCATTACTTACAAACAATATCACTTCATCTAACATAATAATATCAACAAAACAAAAGAAAAATCTAACCTAAACACACCGTAATTTACAACATCCACAGATAACATACTACTACCATACTAATTTACACACACACTAAAACTAAATTAAAATTCAAAAATAAACAATTCATAAATAACAATTAAAAATTAAAAAAAAAAAAAGAAAAAAAAAAAAAAAAAAAAAAAAAAAAAAAACAAAACAAATACAAAAAAAAAAAAACCCTACTTAACACACCCCACACCCCCACCCACATACACACAACCCAATCAAACACCAAATCACCCTCTTCACTCCAATACACAAATCACAACCCACAACATTCAACACATAAAAAAAAAAAAAAAAAAAAAAAAAAAAAAAAAAAAAAAAAAAAAATAAACAACTAAACTCATCAACAACTTTACAACCATCTACTCAAAAACAACCAAAACAATTACCTCCAAAACCTCCCAAAATCAATAAACACAATAAATCTCAAAATCATCACACCCACACGCACATACAATGACAAACATCTAATCCAATTCCAGACCACTCTCCCTCCACCACAATACATTAAAACACAAAACACTCATAACAAAAAATTTAAACCGATCACTTCCTACTCACAAAACCAAGCCCTTAACTCACAATCACCCTCACTAAACTCACCACCATCTCATCCTTTAACAATCCCTATACCTACCCGAACTCACTCTAACCACTTCTTAACCACAAATCCCTTCCTCCCACATACAATAACACTCAACACCCAACAAATCTAACACATACAAATACCTACCACCACATCATAATTCTCTCCACCCATTCCCACAAACCCACCCATAATATCCACCACTCCCTCCAACCTCCTACCCAATATCAAAATCATATCCCCTAGTTCCTTTTCACCATATCTACAAAACCCATAACTACCTATAAAATATTTTATAGCTAAACACATACATACAATTAAAAAATAAAATATACATTAAAACAAAATAGTACTTAAAATAATCAACCTAAATTAAATAAATAAATGACCAAAAATAAAAAATACATAACCACTACTAAAAAAAACTCCAAAATCCTATTATCAACCTCACCCAAACCACACATATAGCCTTTCAAAAAAACAATGCATTCACACCTTATCAACCATTACAATATACCATTCTCCCAACCCCAAACAAAAACCAAAAAACTCACATCAAATAAATATTAAAATAAACCAAAATCTCCTCCAAACTCCCAACCAAAAACATCAAAAAATTACTCACAAATACATAAATTACTATTACTCACCTCTAATAACTTAACCATAAAAAATATACTAATCATCACCTACAAATAAAAGCTCCCACATCAATCATTATCTAAAACATATTCAACTCAAAGCTTACAAAAAACCTCATTAAAAACCTATCATTATCCATAAAACTACCCAATACCATCCACACCTACATAAAATACATCAATTATACACACACACAACCACATACTTAATATATAAATCTCATCAATCATTACACCTCATCATAAGAACACTCCTAAACATTATACATATTACTAAGCAACCCAGTCTCCAAAAACAGCACCATAGACACCTCCCCCCCCAACATTTAAAAAAAATTAACTAAATCCCTAAACTTATCTTAAACAACCACTCCATCAAATCCATACTATATCCACCTCTTAACTAAGCTAAAAAAATCTACTATACTTCAACTTCAACAAATACACAACTAATTTTAACCAAAAAACTACAACAATAAACCAAAAAATTACCACGTACATCAGAACAATAAATACTTACTAGACTCATCTCAAATAACCAACTTCCCATTAAATATACTTTAAAAAAAAGCATCACAACACAAGCAAATACAGAACTCACAAATTTACATCACCATCACCAAAAAACCATCTCTTAAAAATAAACAAAAATAACAAACAAAACATATATTATAACAAATCTCACTTACAATATATTACTATATATCTAAACAACACCATAAACAATAAAAACTACAACTCACATACACTCAATAATCTAAAAATCTACACTTCAAATTATATAATATATTTATTCAACACATTTCATTCAACCAAACATTCCCCCCCTCCCCATCCACCCCAACATCTCCCATTACATTCCCACTTCCTTCTCATCTAAAGTTCTCCAAAACTATGTAAAATAAACAACTCCTACCTCTTAGATTCTCCCCCCAATTTACCTCCAAAACTAAGAACACAAGTACAAAACCCAAAACTAAGTAACTAATATAACCACATATCCCTATAATACTCAAAATTAAACCCCCAATTAACCACTAAAAAATATACAATCAAAAGAATCAATATACACACACTCCCAAAAAAAACAAAAACAAACATCCACTGCCTCAATGATTACACACCACAAATAAACCATTCCCATTTACCTACTCATTAACTAATATTAATCCACCATACCTGCAAAACATATTCTTCTTTATTACATAAACACATCAATAACAATTACCAGACAACAATTAAATTTATCATATATCCAAATTTAACAACCCAATCCCATAACATGAACTTACAACATACAATCAATCAATAATCCTATCATATTACCCCTATCTCACCCACAACACACCCCCACATTTCCCCCTTAAACACAATTAAAAACACTAATTTCTTAATCAACCACTTCAGTTCCCTCACATACACTTTCCCAATTACCCTTACATACTAAACAAACTCAAGCTATTGATAACATAACATCACATATCAACAACTAAAACACAATCTTATGATACCAAACTTCTCTATAAAGTACAATTCAGTTCAACACTTTAAAATCAACAAACATATCATTTAATCAACAAAATCTAAAATCTAAACAATTCAACACACACATTGCACACATTCTTAAAATAAAAACACCTTAAAAACATATTAAAACAGCACAAATCCCTAAAATACATCTCACCTTTAAAACTATACCATAATACTAACAAATTGAAAAACAAAAATAAAATTAAAAAATACAATAAAACTAAAANAAAAAAAAAAAAAAAAAAAAAAAAAAAAAAAAATGAAAAAAAAAAAAAAAAAAAAAAAAAAAAAAAAAAAAAAAAAAAAAAAAAAAAAAAAAAAAAAAAAAAAAAAAAAAAAAAGAAAAATGGACGGAACCAGAGATTACCAGTTAAGCAAAATAAGCCAGACTCAGAATTACACGTTTTCACCCACATGTGGGACATACACATCCATCATAAAAATAAAAAGGATACTATTTAGGAGAGGAAGAAAATCAATAGGAGGAGAAAGAGGCAGGGTGAATTAGAGTAAAGAATATGATATACTTGAATGAAAGATTAGTATAAAACTCATTTTATATAATGAACATATGTTAAGAACTTTTAGTTAAAAAATAAATTACTAAAGGTAATTATATATATACATATACATGAAAACAAAAGAAAACATAGAATAGGAGGAAGAAAAAAAGAACAGAAATGGCAAGTATTTATGTAAATGTAATATCTTTAAAATATATTTGATAGTTAAAGGTAAAATATATATCACTGACAATGTTTACAATAAACATAGATATAATACACAAAACAACTATAAATAAAAATGAGAAAGTGAAAAAACTCATACAGCAGTAAGGCTTTGACCTTCTGCTTCAAGGAATCTGAGTAGATTGTGAATAGTATGACTATTATAATATTTAAAGCATCCCTCAAAATCATACAAAGAGACTCAATTAAAAGGTATGAAAGATCAATTACAATGAAAGAGAAAAACCTACTCATACAAAAGAAGGCAGGAGAAGGAAAGCAAAGTAACAAAATACCCAGGAATCTTACAGAAAATAGTAAGATGGTAGAATATACTCAAAATATATGAACAGACCCAACACAATTAGTATTACTATGTAACAAGCAAAATAAATCAATATTTATTAATGTATCAAAATACTACTAATATTCAGAGCCCCAAATTCAGACAAGAAAACTACAACATCCTTCCCTAACAGAAAGAAATTCTATTTATATCCAATCCAGAATCCCTAGATCTCATGTACTACTGACATTTTAGGTTTGCTAATTCTCCTGAGGAGCTGTTCTATATCCTACAAGATGTTAAGCAATGTCACTAACCTCTATCCACTACATCTCAGTAGGATTCACCACCTCCTCAGTTATGACTAACAACAAAAATGTCTCTAGACCCTCTCCGCCAAATATCTCCATGAATATAAAAATCATACCTAGGTGGCTACAGAGATGGCTCAGTGGTTAAGAGCACTGGCTGCTCTTGGAAAGGAACCAGGCTCAGGTCCCAGCACCCCCATGGTGGCTAACAACGTTAACTCTGGTTCCAGGGTATCTGACTTCCTCTTCCGACCTCCACAGGCACTGTACAACACAGACACACTTACACACATGGAGGCAATACACTCATACACTAAAATTTAAAAAAATAAACATTTTTTTAAATCACACTTGAATAGGAAACACTGATTTACATAAAATTCCATTAAAATTTGAGTTAAAAATCAGGCTTCTTTGTAGCCATGGACAAGATTCTTCTAAAATTTATATATAGACCAAAGAAACTGGAATAGCTAAAACAATTTTTAAAAAGAAAGATGTCAGACTAATCACAATATGTAGCCTTAAGACTTAGCTATAAAGCTATAATAATTAAGATACCACAGAATTAGAAAATGGAAGAGCCATGGCCCAATGAAACAAAAATGTTCCAGAGAAAAGATTCATGTATACATATTAGTGACATTGCTTAACACCCTGTAATATACAGAACAGCTCCAGCACAGTAGAAACAGGCCTCCTCCAAGATCTCCATGTACTCTTTCCAGAACCTGTAAACAAATGGACTTCATAAACGTGATCAGGATAATACAGATGAATGAGGTAACTATATTGTCTGTGTGGGCCAAATGCAATCACAAGAATTCTAAAGGAAGCAAGAAAGCCAAAGTTGTGAAATAAAATAAGACCCCAAATCAAAAAGGTCAGAATCAGAAACTGAAGATGCTGTTGCTGACTTTGAAGGTGGAGGGAAAGGTTAGTAAGCATAGAGGCAGAAAAAGACAAGGAAACAGACTTTGCACAAGAGCCCCATAGAAAGCACAGTTCTGCCAAATGACTTTATTTTGACCTAGCAAAACATATTTTTGGAGTGAGAATAAACAGAAATGTAAAATAATAAGCTCAGGTTAACCTACTAAGTTTATGACGATGTGTTTGAGCATCTATGAAAAACAGAAGAAATTTACCTAGGGAAGAACAGCCTTGATAGTGAAAAAAATGAACACAACAACTACAACAAGAAAATAAGTCTGCGTCCATAATCCATGTAAGAATTAACTTAAAGCCGGGCGTGATGGTGCACGCCTTTAATCCTAGCACTTGGGAGGCAGAGGCAGACAGATCTTTTTGAGTTCAAGGCCAGCCTGGTCTACAGAGTGAGTTCCAAGACAGCTGGGGCTACAGGGAGACCCTGTCTCAAAAAGAACCCCCCCTAAAAAAAGAATTAACTTAAAATGGAATACAGATCTATATAAAAGGTAAAAATACAAAATTTGAGAAGAAAAGTCTTAATAACCTGGACTTAAGAAAATAGTTCTTAGACATGACAACAAGAGCATAAAACACAAAGGAAATAGTGATAAACTGGTGCTAACCAATTAAAAACATGGGCTGGCAAAAGAGTTCAGCAGGTACTGGTACTTGCCACCAAGACTAATGACCTTGAGTTTGAACCCTGAGACTCAAATAATGGAAGGAGAGAACCAATTCCCACAAGCTATTCCTCTGACCTCTATATGTAGGCCATAGCACATGTGCCCCCCCAACCTCCACATAAAGACATGTAATGTTTGAAAATAAAAACATTTTTCTTCTTCCTCTTCAGTGATGATCCCTGAGCCTTGGAGGGGCTGATACTCCTGTCCCACTTGGAGCTGTGTACTGCACCATCACTTATTTTTGGCTCTACTGATATTTATGGCTTTCTGCATTAACCACTGCTAGGTGCAGCCCTAATTTATAGGTATAAATATGAGTACTTAGAAGGCAGTTTGACAACGTGACTGCTTATCAAAACAATGATAGTGGGCCCCCCACACACTCCTGAAGAGCTTGTAATCAAAAACAGAAATGGGGAGATACATGGCAAAAATAAGTCATTTGGGCATGTCATAAACTGACTGCAGTTGTAGTTATCTACATAATATTCCACAAGACTGGGCCTATGAACATTCCATAACAGATGAGGAAGGGGCTGTGAGTAAAATGCATTATATACATATATATACATATATATATATAAAACTATGAAGCAATAAAATATAAAAATAAAACAAAAAGTCCTAACACTTGATCTATTAAAGAAATTTTTAAAAAAGCTTTGAATGGGAAGACACTATTTGCAAATAATGTATGAGAAAGGTCTTTTATCCAGAATACATAAAGAATTCACTAAACAGGGCATGGTAGCTCACTCTAGCAATCCCAGTACTTGAGGAGAAACAGGAAGAATTGTAATTTCAAGACCAGCCCAGGCTATATTGTGTATTGCAGGCCTGTCTCAGTAAATGGGATGGGGCGGGATGCAAATGGATGGGAAGGGAAAAGGGAGAATGAACTCACTAAACTTAAGGGGAAACCAAAAAGTCCAATAAAAAAAATGAATAAAACACTTAAACAGATACTACACAAAAGTGGACATATAGATGACAAGATCATGCCAAAATGTTCACTATCATTTGCAAGTAGGGAAGTGGAAATGAAAACCATAAGGTAATCATAAGTACAAATGGACTCAACTCACCAATAAAGATGCAGATTAAACTAGTTGACTAAATTTAAAAAAAAAAGATACAGCTATCTGTAGTCTCCAAGAAACGGACATAGCTAGGAAAGCCTTCTAAAAAGTGAGAGTCGAAGGATGGAAATTAATTTATAAAACAAAGAAAACCATAATCATGCTGTCATAGTGATTCTCAAAAACAAATCAGAAGCGATAAAGAGAGCCACTTAATAGGGAACACTCCATCAAGTAAATATAACTCGGGGCTGGAGCAATTGCTCAGTGACTGAGAGCACTGGCTGCTCTTCCAGAAAACCCAGGTTCAATTCCCAGCACCTGGATGGCAGCTAACATTCATCATAACTCCAATTCCAGGGGAATCCAACACCCTATTCTGGCCCCTGTGGGCTTTGTACAACACAGGTGTACTTAGATCTGTGCAGGCACAACATTCATACACGTAGAATAAAATAATTAAAAAATAAAATGTAACAGTTGTAAATATTCATACATCAAATATTGGGGCTCCCAATTTTATAAAACAGACATTGGAAGGCATAAAAGTTCACATAGATCCTGACACAATAGTAGTGGGGAACTTAAATACCCAACTCTCATATTCAGATAGTCTTCCAAACTAATAGTCAGCAAAGAATTTTAGAATTAAATTATCAACTGGACTTAACAGATAGCTACAGATTATTCCATGCCACAGATACAGAATACACACTCTTCTCAGCAGCACATGGACCTAAAGTCACTCTGAAAGTGATCACATTATAGACCACAAAGCAGGCCTTAACAAGTTTTTTTTTTAATTGACACAATTCTTTATATCCCATCAGACTTCAAGGGAATAAATGTAAAAATCAATAAATAATAAGAGAAATCTAAG
Organism: Rhizomys pruinosus; assembly: GCA_009823505.1. Classification (NCBI taxonomy): domain Eukaryota; kingdom Metazoa; phylum Chordata; class Mammalia; order Rodentia; family Spalacidae; genus Rhizomys; species Rhizomys pruinosus. The sequence goes on from VZQC01014087.1 coordinate 695,304, forward strand.
AAACTATACAAATACTTGGCAACTAAACAATACACTTCTGGATGAAAACTGGGTCACTGAAGAAATCACAGAGGAAATGAAAAACTTCCTAGAATCAAATGAAAAACGAAAGCGCAACCTATCACATTTCCCTGCAATGTAACCAAGGTAGTCCTAAGAGAAAGAAAGGTTTACAGTTATAAGGGAGTACAGTTTTTAAAAATCAGACAAATTTTAAGTAAACTAGTGATGCAAGACTCTAGGAAAACGGGAAGCCAAACCCTAAGACTGTAGAGGGCATGAAATAATAAAGATTAGGACAGAAATGAATGAAATAGACACTAAAATAACAACACAGAGAAGCAATTGAAAAGTTGTTTTTTTTTAAAAAAAGGTTAACAAGATTGACAAACCCATAGCCAAACGAACAAAAAAGCAGAGGCAGGCGGATCTTTGTGAGTTCAAGGTCAGCCTGGTCTACAGAGTGAGTTCCAGGGACTACAGGGAGACCCTGTCTCAAAAAANAAAAAAGAAAGAAAGAAGACCCAAATAAAAGAGCTGAAATGGGAATGGATACAATAGACAACAGTGGTTACAATGAATTCCAGAAGACCACAGGAATACATACAGTGAAAAATAAAATTCCAAAAAGCTGGAAAATCTAGAAGTAGATAAATTTCTAAACCTACAAATTAAAATAAAATCTAGGGGCTAGAGAGACGGGTCAGCAGTTAAGAGCACTGACTGCTCTTACAGAGAACCTGAGTCTGACTCCCAGCACCCACATGGCAGGTAACAACTGTCCATAGCTTCAGTTCCAGGAGATCTGATACCTTCTTCTGACCTCCTCCAGCACTGCACAACACGGCTGCACTTACACACATGCAGGTAACACAAGACTCATACACATAATAAAAATAAGAAAATATTTTTTTAATGAAATCTGAGCTGGATGTGGTGGGTCACACCTTTAATCTCAGCACTTTGTGGAGGCAGAGGAAGGTGGATCTCTGGTCTACCTGGCCACTGGGGCTATGGGCAGACCCTTTCTCAACAAGAACAAACAAAAAAAGAATCCTAGCACTTGGGAGGCAGAGGCAGGTGGATCTTTGTGAGTTCAAGACCAGCCTGGTCTACATAGTGAGTTCCAGGACAGCCAGACCTGTCTGGGAGACCCTGTCTCAAAAAGACTTAATTAATTAATTAATTAATTAATTAATTAAACAGACTCATAAAAACCAGTAAGACTGAAATAGTTATTTAAAAAACCTCTAAGCCCAGGACTGGACAGATTCACTGCTGAATCCTACAGCATTTTTAAGGAAGATCACCAATACTTTTAAAATTGTTCCACAAGATAGAAAGGGAAGGAATGCTGCCAAACTCATACTCTGAAGCCAGGATTACAATGATACCAAAACCCAATAAAATGTTTAGAAACAAGAAATAAGACACAAATCACATAACCTGATGTACATGCAAAAATTCTGAGCAAAATACTTGCAAACTGACTTTGAGTGCACGTTAAGATCATACACCATGACTAAGTTGGTTTCATCCCAGAGATGCGAGGCTGGTGTCCACCCTATGGAAATCAATACAAGTAGTACAACATGACATGATCATCTTCATAGATGAAGTAAAAGCATTTGACAAAGTTCCAAATGCCTTCATGATACAAGTCCTAAAGAAATCAGTAGTATGGGCTGAGAGACAACTCAATTACTAAACTACTTGCCCCACAAGCATAAGGACCTGAGCTCAATACCCAGAACCCATTTATAAATCCCAGATGTCCTAACACACTCTTGTAATCCAGCCCTGGGGAAGTAGGGACAGGCATATTCATCCGGGGCTCTGCAGCCTGCCAGCTTAGCCTACTTGGCTGGCTCCAGGCAAATAAGATACTAGCTTCAAAACAAGATGGAGTCTCCCAAGCGGGGGAGGGGAACAAGTTTAGTCTCTGGCCTCCATGTGCACGTATATACAAACACAAACACTTATACTAACAGGAACATACATTCACATTTCCAACTATCCTCTTCGCCCCCTCCTCACACACAAAGAAATTAGGAAGGCATGATGCATATGTCCATACCTCCAAATAATAAAAGGTATACAGAACAAATCTATAGATGGTATTATGATAACTAGGGGGAAACTGAAAGCATTTCCTCTAAAATACAGAATAAAAGTGGCCATTCTCTTCATTCATTCAAAATAGTGCTTAAAGTCTTAGCTAGAACAGTAAGACAACCAAAAGATATAAAGAGGATAAAATTGGAATTTTCCCAATTCATAGATGACATAATACACCCCACCCAGAAAAGTTATATTTAATATCACTTTCAGTAAAGTTGCAGAATATAAAAATCAACACACAAAAATCAGAAATGTTCTTACATAATAAGTACTTGCTGAGAAAGAGATTAGAAAAAAATATACCATTCACAATAGTTCTAAAAAAAATGCCTAGAAATAAACTTAACCAAGAAAGACAAAGACGTACACAGTGGAAATTTTAAGACACTGAAAAAAAAATTGACCTCTACTATACCTCAGAGTGATACTAATTTAAAAAAAAAAGCCTGGTTGTTGGCACACAAAAACAAACATGTGGATCAATGGAATAGAATAGAGAATCTAGCAATAAACCAACACATACATACATACATGGCCACTTTATTTGACAAAGGTGTCAAAAACACATACTAGAAAAAACACAGCCTATTCAACAAACAATGCTGGCAAAACTGGTTATCTACCTCCAAAGGAAAGAAAATTATAACCATATCTCCCACACTGCATAAAAATTAATTCATAATGAATAAAAAAAACTTTCACTAAAAGCCTGAAACAGTGAAACTACTCAAGGAAAGAACTTTGAGATATAGGCATAGATAGACAAGGACCTTCTCAAGAGAACTGCCAGGAAATAGTCCTAAGTACTGACAAATGAAACGAATATTTCTGTAAAGCAAAAGAAACTATCAGAAGAGTGAACAGATCACCCACAGAATTGAAAGGTTTTCCTCTCTATGTTTCAGCCACAGAGTTAATAACTAGAATACATAAACTGCAAAAATTAAACCTCCAAGTCCCCAAACTATCAATTAATAAATGGGTTAACAAAATGAACAGACAATTCTCAAAATATACTTCAGACAGTGGGTTATTATCTAGAATATGTAAACTACAAAACTTAAATATCAACCCATCACCAAACTGCCAACCAATAAATAATCTAATAAATACAGTTCTTAAAAGCAGAAACACAATAAATAAATAGTTTAACACCCTTAGCTTTCTGGGATTAAAACCATGCTGAGATTCCTTCTTGTCCCTATCAGAATGGTTATCATTGAGAAAGAAAATGGTGGTTCAACAGGTAAAAGCACCTGAGTCTGGACCACCAGAAACCATGTAAAAGCTGCATGTGCTCCCATTGTAATCAAGCACTCTTATGGTGAAATGGGAGGAAGAGACAGCAGAATACCCCAGAAGCTCACAGGCCAGTTACATGGGGTATGCAGCACATCAGCAAACACAGAGAGGCCCTACCCCAAACACAGTGGAGAGGACCAACACCTGGGACTGTCCCTTGATTACCATGGTTGCTGCAGCAAATATATGCCCTCACAAAGAAACATGGACACATACATACATGTATGTACACACACACACACACACACTACATACACAAAGAGAAATCTGCACATCCATGTTTAGTGTTGCTGTATTCATCACAGCAAGCAAATGGAGTTATCTTAGATGTCTATTTACAGATCAATGGATAATGAACATCCGGTACAAATACACAACAGAATTTTACTTAGCTGAAGAGAAAAATTAAATTATGAAATTTTCAGTTAAATGGAAGGATCTAGAAATTATTACATTGAGATAACCCAGGCTCAGAAAGACAATATTGCATGCTGTCTCAAAAGTGGATCACAGATTTTAATAATTATATATGTGCAGATGTGGGCGTTGAGTACAAAACAGGTTATGAGACTAGAAAGGAGACCTTGAGATGGAAAAAGGAGATGTTGAAGAAGGTAATAGGACATATGTGACATGAAAGCTGAAAAGAATTGTTGTCAGTGGAATGGTATAAGGCAGGGCAGGAGATGGAGGAGGATGGTCAATGAAAACAAATTATGTCTGAAAATAACACAGCAAAACCCAATACTTTGTACACTAATTTTAGGCTGACCAGGCTCCAATGGATAACTCATAAGAAGTGAAATTTGGGAACATAAACTTGACTTGATAGGCCTTAACATATATGATAGAATGCATAAAATATGGTAGAGTGGACTATGGGGATTGCAGATGGGGGAGGAGGTCTAAATATGATTAAGATGTATTATACTAAACTGGGTGTGGTGGTGCATGCCTTTAATCCCAGCACTCAGGAGGCAGAGGCAGGCAGATCTCTGTGAGTTCAAGGCCAGCCTGGACTACATAGTGAGCTCCAGGCCAGCTGGGACTAAAGGGAGACCTATTTCAAAAAGACTGAAAAAAAAATATGTATTATATAAAATGCACAAAAATTCAATATATATTAAAAATTATATATGCATATTTGTGTAAAAGTTTTTCTTATACCATGAAGAAATTATAATAAACTTGTGAGAAGGTAAAAACAAATTAGCCAGGCAGAGTGGCGCATGCCTTTAATCCTAGCACTCAGGAGGCAGAGGCAGGCTGATCTCTGTGAGTTTGAAGCCAGCCTGCTCTACCTAGAGAGTTCCAGGCTAGCCAGGGGTATGTAGTGAGACCCTATCTCAAAAAATGACAATAATTTTGTGTGTGTATGTGTGTGTGTTGCAACCTTAAAAAAGCTTATATGTGGGGGGCTGGAGGGATGGCCTAGCAGTTAAGAGCACAGACTGCTCTTGCAGAGGACCCGGGTTCGATCCCCAGCACCCACATAGCAGCTGAGAACTGTCTGTAATTCCAATTCCAGAACTCCAGGTCTAGGGGAAACCAACACTCTCTTCTGACCTCCGCGGCACCAATGACACGGTTGCACAGACCTACATGCAGACAGTACATTCATACACATAAAAAAATAAATAAAATTTTAAAAAAAGTTTATATGTGGCATGATTCCATTTATATGATATATAGCTTAGATGTAGATTGAGTATGTCCCCCAAGGTTCATGTGCTAAATATTTGGTTCCCAATGTGACAATGTTAAGAGATAGTGTCTTGCTTAACTTGAATTGTCAACTTGACATAGCCTAGAGTCATCTGAGAAAGAAGACTCAATTGAAGAATTGCGTAGATCATATGGTGCTTGAGAACATGTCTCTGGGAGACTATCTTGTTAATTGATGTAAGAGGGTCCAGTCCACTGTGAGCTGCATCATTCTCTGGGCAGGTGGTCCTGAAGTATATAGAAAAAGAGAAGACCATAGCCCCGTTAGCCAGCAAGCAGCACCTTCCATGATTCCTGCTGTACTTCACTGGCTGTCAAGTGGTCGCAGGTGTGGAATAATGTGCAGACCTGCCTCTAAGGTCCTGACTTGATGTCCCTCAGTGATGGATGGACTGTGACTTGAATTGTAACCCAAATAAACCTTTTCATTCCCTAAGTTGATTCTGGTCAGAGTATTTGTCACAGTAATGTCACAGAAATGAAACCAGAACAGGTGGCAAACCATGAACAGGTGGCAAACCACTAAGAAGTGGGGCCCACACGGTGGTAATTAGAACATAAAAGGCATCATCTTTACAAGAAATTAATGAAGCTTTTGTGGGATGCTGGCTAGTCTTAGAGAGAATGGGCTATATAAAAAGAGTGAGCCTAGAGGCTGGAGAGTTGGCTCAGCGGTTAAGAGCACTGGGTGTTCTAGTGGTGGCACTTACGTGTATCTTGATTGGCTCTGTGTGTGTGTGTGTGTGTGTGTGTGTGTGTGTGTGTGTGTGTGTGTTAAAAAAATCACAGAACTGCATATCAAAACAGTCTATGACTCCATATATTAATTAAAATCAATTTCAAAAAATGGTGTTACAGGTCACAAATAGACCTGCCTTCCTAGGTACATCAAAATAAGGCTACAAGATAATGTAATTCAAAGTTTCATATTTCTGTTCACTTCCCAAAAGGAAGAAATTGGTTATTTTTACTAGATTATAGCCTTGCAACAAAAAGCATATTTAATTTGCAATTGGAAGTGTACGATAATTTAAGTGAAATAAGGTACTTACCGTTATAAAACTTTTTTCTTTCTTAGACTAAATGTTTAAATCACATTTAATTTGCTGTATGCTTGAATTTTCAGGGACTGCTAAAACTGAATTCTATTGGGCATGCTGGTTCATGCCTGGCATCCAAGCACTTGGGATGCCACTGCAGGAGGATCACAAGTTTGAGGCCAGCCTGGATAACATTGAGATACCCTGTCATATGCAAACAAAAATTAAATTCATTAATTCCTAACACAAATGCGTACTATTCGGGACATTGTACTTACAAGACAGAGTTAAGGAAAAAAATAAAATGAACAAGTCACCTGCTACGGTTTAAATATGGTCTGTCTCCTCCAAAATTCACATGGGAATGTGCTTGCCACTGGGGCACTGATAGGAAATGGAGCCTTTGTGAGATGATTAGGCTCCTGAGAAAGATTCGCGGAGCTCTTTCAGAACTGTTTTCATTCTAGAAGGAGGAGTTCTTGCAGAACCGCATTAGTTACCACAACAGTGATCTGTTATAAAGTAAGGCGAGTGCTGGTGATTTGTCTATTATTCTGTGGCAGCCTGCTGCTCTTCCACTTTCTACCACAAGCTGAAGCAGCATGAAGTCCTTGCTAAAAGCTGACCAAAGGCCAGCTCTGTACTCTTGGACTTCCTAGCCTTCACCATAAACTCAAACAAACTGCTATTTTTTTATGACTCACAAAGTCTCAGATATTCTGCTACAGAAACAGAAGCTGGACTAACATGCCATAAAAGAGAGTCAAATATATGCTATATCTACATGATGCCAAAATTACTTGTCAATAGAGTCAGTTTGTTTAGAGCCTCAGCCTCAAATTCCAGACTTAAACTTAATTATGATTTTGCCCTTTCTGATCGTGCAAGTATGTACTATGCCATGTAAGGTACCGAAGTCTTTCAGACTTTCAAATATCTAAAGTCTTCAATAATTAACCTTTTTTTTCAGAGTGGCCTCTGTTAAATAAAGGCTCTGAAAGCAGTGCTGCAAAAAAAGGCTGAATATCTATGAAAAAGAAAAAGGAATTGTATTCCTTTGTTAACTGCCTCTCTAGTCACAAAAGGACAAGGAGAGAAAGAAAATAAGGACTAATAACACTAAAGGAGAATTTGATTAGCAGGACAAAACAGTGACAAAAAGACAATAGAACGAGCCTCTTAGACAATCTGTAAAGACTATTAGGGTAATGGTAAGACCTTCCCAGAACTGAAGTCTTTATTGTCACTGGCAAAAAAACAAGACAAACCTAAAAGATCAACAAAAACAAAATAATTACCTAAGCAACAAATGGAAATGTTTTATGCTTTATAAAATAAGTTATTAGCTCATTAATATAGGTTTGAGTAATAAAGCAAATGTCATAAAATAGGTCTACCATATGAACAAAATTCTTCTAGTTTGCATATGTTTACTTTGGGGGACTGGCAAGATGGTTCAATGGATAAAGACACTTGTGAACCAGCCAGATGATCTGAGTTTCAAGCCATGGAATCTACATGTGGAAGCAGAGAACTGACTCCAGCAGGTTATCCTCTGACATGTATACACACACACACACACACACACACACACACACACATATACATACGCATAAATAAATATAACACACACACATATACATACGCATAAATAAATATATGAAATTTTTAAAAGTTCACATATTTCAGGTACTAAAGAGTAAGCAGAACAGAAAACAACCTATAAAATCTGATTCTTGTAACGTATTTGAATATGTACTTTGAGAAGGTAAGGCAAGAGGTACACATAATTTACATAAATCACACAGAGAATTTCCTTAGGCAAGTGTAACAAAATATATAACAATATGTTCGTAAAGACTTTACTAACTCATCGTGTTATTTAACAATCATTTGATCAGGAAAATATAAACATGACAAAGATTATAAATATTAAGAGCCTACATTTCATTACCAAGTAACAGACACCAAAATATGATATAGACAAATTGAAATCCTATAGGTTGCAATAGGTACAAAAACAACCACCAGAGAGAGGACAGTTTTACTTCTCATCCACCTGTACCCCTTTTCTAAGCCTAGGGAACAATCTGCGGAAGAGGGGGTGTGGTAGAATGTAAAGGCTGCGATTGGGGTGAACGGTGAAACTACAGCGATGTAGTCTGGACACTCATTTGATCAACTTGATTGAACAAACAACCTGTCACCCCCCACTGAATGGTGGGACTGTGGGGGTTTGGGCACAACAGTCTGTAGATTGGTTTTGCACGAAGGATGCTTATACTCATGGATTATCACTTATAGCTAAAAAAAGAAAAAAAAAACCTGAAAGATGCAGGACAGTTATGGCAGAATACATGATCTGGGATGGGGTGGGGGTGGGGGGGAAGGGAAAGGGAAATATGCCTGATCTGAATTGGAAAATGATGTACGAAATGCACAAACCATCAATAAAAATTAAATTAAAAAAAAACAAAAAACAAAACAAAACAAAAACAAAAACAACCACCTGAAGCACAGAACTAAAAGTAAATTAGAGAATATGAGAAAGCAATTAACTTACACATCTGTAACTCTAATAATCAAATAAATTTTCTTATATAAGTCCCTTATGGGCTATAAAATGTTAGGAGTATATCAGACTGAGACTTGATTAAAAGTGTGGTGGTGCATGCCTTTAATTCTAGCACACTCAGGAGGCAGAGGCAGGTGGATCTCTGTGAGTTCAAGTCAAGCCTGATCTACATAGTGAGTTCCAGGACAGCTGGGGCTACAGGGAACCCTGTCTTAAAAAGACAACAAAATAAAACAAAAGAGCTATAAATGTAACCATTAAAAGTTACATGAAGTTTTTACTTGATTCATTGATTTCTTTAAAATACGGCCTTTATTATACCTTAATATTTTGTCTGATATAGCCATTAGCTAATATCTGAATTAGCTGCTAAAATGAGCTATCCTCGCCTACAAAATAGGATTCTTAGTTTCCTGTCGATCACATAAGAGCACAAAAAAACACTCATGCTCATAATAAAAAAACATCAAAGTGAATATGCCTTTTTAGGGGTCTATCAGAAAGAGACGAGGTCTATCAGAGAGATCTAAGGTAACCTGTCCCCTCAAAACTTGAGAGGCAGATGTGTGTATAGAATCAGTTTACGTGGAGAAGCTACATCTGGAACCAATAAATAAATAAATGACAGGGACACTGACTAATTGCTGGAGACTGAAAGAAAACTAGAACAAGATATTAGATGCCTAGGGGCCCAAACTTCTGTGAATTTTAAATCTTGTATTAGTTAGCTTTCCATTTCTATGGAAATATACTACAGAAAATAAAATTAGAGAACAGGCTTCGTTTGCTTCAGGGTTTTGGAGGTTTCAGCTTATAGCTGTTTGACACCTTGGGTTTTAGGATGATACAGTGCATCATGGTGAGCAATACAGAATGGAACAAGCTGTTGGACAGTAAGAGTGACAGGAAAGAGAGGGAAGAAAGAAGGATCAAGGTCCCTACATTCTTTCCAAGAACAAATCTTCATAGGACCAGAAGATTTGAAAAGAAAAAAAACCCTCAACCTCTTAATAGTTCAACCAGCTCCCATTTATGTCATGGTCTGGGGACCAAGACTTTAGCACACGAAAATTTGAGGGTCATTCATCTAAATCACAGGTTCAAAGCATGATTATACAACAGAGGGGGGAAATCCTCATTTGAAGTAAGATGAGGGGGAAATTAAACATTTTGAAATATGTCCAGGGTATTCTATTCTCATTAACAAAATCTTTCCCTCAAGGGAAATTATTTTACCAAAACCTAATCAACTTGGGTTTTATAAAACTATAATCAACCTTGAAGAAGGGAGATACTCACCTCTCCCTCTCCAGCCTCCATATTTAACCTAAGTGGGAAAGTGAAAGCTGAGATACAATTGTGAGTGTCACATCATAGGATCAGAAACTGACTCCAAGTCTGAGAAGTAATCATAAGACTATGGACAGATTCTCCCTAAACCACTTATAACCATATCAACACAGCACCTTCAGAACAGCAAGGGATTACAACTGAAGAGACGGCAACATTGAGAAACCATTTAGGAAGGAGACTCTAAGGAAACCCCAAAGCAACACACAACACACACACACACACACACACACACACACACAAAGAATCACAAAAACCAAGCTGGAGAGATGGTTCAGTGGTTAAGAGCATTTGCTGCTCTTCCAGAGAACCCAAGTGCAGTTCCTAGGCCCACAATTGTCTGTAACTCCATCTCCAAGGGCTCTGACACCCTCTTCTGGCCTTCATGGGTACCTGCACACACATGACATTCACTCACACAAATACACACATATATATAAATAAATAAAAATAATTTTTAAAAATCTTAAGGGGAGACAAAAGCAGATGAAATTTGGGGATGACACATACAGATGACACATACAGCTACAACAAACATTACATACCCAGCTACTATCCAGATAAATAAAAAAGGTCACCCTATTACCTCAGTACCTTTAACCCAACATCAGATTTCAAAAGCAAAATTACAAAGCATCCTAAAAGGCAACAAATAACCCAACTAGACAAAATAAGCATTAGAACCAGACTTAGATAAGACAGATAGTTCAGAATTATCAGATAGGGTAGTTACTTTTAATTTTAAAAATTGCAGTATTGATCTTAAGACACTGATCTTAAGTCTTTGTATATATGATGCAAATACTGTCCCACTCAGCTACATCCCCAGATGTTTATTTTAACTTAAAAAAATGAGATAGTATCTCACTAAATTCCCCAGGCTAGCCTCAAACTAGTAGTCCTCATGCTTCAGCCTCCAAATACCTTAAATTATAGACCTGTGCCACCAGGCCAGGCTGCACACAAGAAATTTTAAATAGCTATCATTAATATGCTAAAGGCTCCAATGGAAAAAACAGACAGCATATAAGAACAGATGGGCAAAATATGCAGAGAGAAGGGGACCTCTAAGAAATTATCAAATGGTTGTGCTAGAAATCAAACATAGTACAAGAGAAATGAAGAATGTCATTGAAGGCCTCATTGGTAGACAGGACTAAAGAAAAGAATTAATAAGCTTGAAGATGCATTTCAACAGAAACTTCACAAAGTGGAAAGCAAAAACCAAAAATAACAACAAAGTAGAAAAGAATGTTAAAAACATTGGGACAATTTTGAAAGATGTTACACATGTAATGGGATTTCTATAATAGAAGGACAAGAGAAAAGCAAAAAGAGAAATTATATGATGTCATAAAGGTTGAAAATCTTCTAAAACTGATGACATTTTCAAATTATATATACAGGAAGCTCAGAGAACACCAAGCAGGAGAAATTAAAAACAAACAAACAAAAAAACTACATCTTGACATGATATTCAAACCATAGAAAATCAAAGACAGAGATAAAACTTAAACTCAAGGAAAAGATACTTTACATGTAGAACAGGATAAAAATGACACTGGAATTCTCTTCAGAAACTATGCAAACAAAAGGAGTGAAGCAAACTATATAATTTGTAGAAAGAAAAAGAATTCAACAATCTAGAATTGGGTACCCCATGAACTTTTCATTTAAAAGTTTATGAGGGGCCAGAAAGTTGGCTCAGTAGTTAGTTAAGAGCACTTAATACTCCTGCAGAAGACCTAGGTTCAGTTCCTGGCACCCACATGGTGGCTCAAAACCATTTATAATCTAATTCCAGGTGATCTGACACACTCTTCTGTCCTCTGCAGGCAATCAGGCAACACATGTGGTGCACATGCATATTTGCAGGTAAAACATTTATACACATAAAAAGAAAATAAATCTTTTTTAAAAAGCAAAGGAGAAATAAACATTTTCTAAAATGCAAAAATTGAGAGAATTCCCTGTCAGGACATGTGATTTGCAAGAACTACTTTTAAAAGTTCCTCAAAAAGAAGGAAAATGGCATAGGCCAAAACTTTAAATGTATATAAAAAGGAAATGTGTCCGCCGGGCGTGGTGGCGCATGCCTTTAATCCAGTTCAAGGCCACCCTGGTCTACAGAGTGAGTTCCAGGTCAGCTGGGGCTACAGGGAGACCCTGTCTCAAAAAGACAAAAACAAAACAAAACAAAAAACAAAAAAGGAAATGTGTCACAGTAAAAGTAAATGTACATTAAATGTGAACATTTGTTTTTAGTTAATTGATCTTAAACATAACAGTTTCTTCAAAATGATAAGTGACAATATACTGGATACTCAGAGCTTATGGCTAAGAAAACAAATAACAGCAATATCTAAGTAATGGGAGGAATGAATTAGAAATAATATTATGTGCACTACCCACACAGCAGTTCATTGTTACATGAAAGTGGACTTAGACTAGATATAAAGGTATATTGTAAGCTCTATGGCTGCCACAAAAAATTCACATGGTAAAAGATACAGAGAACAGAACCATAAAATGCTCCATTAAACACAGAAAAAATAGAAGAAAACAAAAGCAAAAGCCAAAGGGCAGTGAACAGAAAAGTTACACATATGGTCAATATTAGTACAAAATTATATCAGCAGATTGTCAGAGTTCATAGACACCACCATGACCCAGACACAGGCCCCATTTTAGCTATAAAGACAGAATGTACTAAAAGAAAATGGAGGAATATAGCACTAATCAAAGTAAAACCATAATAACTTTATAAATTTTAGACAAAGCAGATTTCACATCAAGGAAAAGTTACAGAAATAAAGTGAGTTATTCCATAAAGACAGAGGAATCAGTTCCCCCAAAGCATGTAACAATCAAAATGCATACACACCTAACAAACATAAAAATGAGGTAAAATCTGATGAATATTGAGAGAAAAAAACAGAAGAATCCTCTATTATAGTTGGAAGCTTTGATATCACTTCTTCAGTAATTATTAGAATAGGCAAAGAATAAGTAAGGGCATGGTTGGAATGAGTGACATTACCAATTACCAGGGACTAAATGACATAAAATACTAATATTTTAACAACAGCAGAATATGACGCGTTCTTCTCAAGGTCACATCATCATTAATCAAAATAAACCACATTACATTCTAGGCCATAAAACACATCTTAACACATTAATAACAATATATATTACACAAAGTATGTTCATAGATAACAATGAAATCAAAATTAAAAATCAGTAACAAAAAGATAGTTGGCATATTTCAAAGATTAAACAATACATTTCCACTAGTACATAGGTCAAAGAAGTTTCAAGCGAATTTTTTGTCTTTTTCAGAGAGGGTCTCCCTGTAGCTCCAGCTGTCCTGGAGTTCACTCTGTAGACCAGGCTGGCCTTGAACTCACAGAGATCTGCCTGCCTCTGCCTCCCTGGGATTAAAGGCATGCGCCACCACACCCGGCTTCAAAGGAAATTTTAAAGTATGTTGAACTATGTATAAATAACAGTACAAGGTGGAGATGTAGCTGGGTAGGTAGTATGCTTAGCTAGCATGTATGAAGCCTTGTACAAGAACAAACCCCAGTGCCATATAAGCTAGGAGGAGCAGCACACATCTATAATCCCAGCATTTGTGAAGTAGAAACAGGAAAATCAGGAGTTCGAGGCCAGCCTGATCTACATGAGAATCCATCTCAAAATAAAACAAACAAAAAAACCAAAATAAATTAAATTATAATTTATCAGTATTTGTGGGATACAGTCAAATAATACCGAAAAGGAAATTTTATAACTCAAAATATATATTAATAAGAACTAAATTGTAAGCATTAAAGCAAAGGTCTGAGACCCCTAAACTAAAAATCCTAGAATATATGAAGTGTTAGGAAGTCTAGAGTATAATGGAGGCCTATATTAGTACAAAGAGCTCACAAGTAAAAACATACAAGCAGGCTTGGAAAAGAAAGGGGTACGAATCATCTTTGCCTATCAGTTACAAAACACACTTGCAATAAACAATCATCAATTTTTAAAGATTTGAAAGAGTTACCACTTTTTTTTTGGTCTTTTTGAGACAGGGTCTCCCTTTAGTCCCAGCTGTCCTGGAACTCGCTATGTAGACCAGGCTGGCCTTGAACTCACAGAGATCCACCTGCCTCTACCTCCCGAGTGCTGGGATTCAAGACGTGAGCCACCATTCCTGGCCCAGAGTTACCACTTTTAAAACAATGACAGTTCAGAAACTGGAAAATATTCAAAATGGTTAATACCACTACTATACATGACATGCCTCAAATTAACCTATGGTTTGCTTTCTGTCTGATAAAAAAAAAAAAAAA
>VZQC01014087.1:712933-748503 GCA_009823505.1 Rhizomys pruinosus
AACCTGGGGGGGCTCCCTGCAGGGGAGACGCCATCAACGCGCCAGCCAGGTAAACAACTCCTGAGCTCTAGGCGGGGTTGGCGGGGGGCAGCTGGGAGAGGCGTCTCGCTGTGAACCCGTCTACGGGGTCCCCGGCCAGAGGACGCAAGCGCTCGGGGAGCAGGACGGGCGTTTCCCCGCTGCTCTGGTCCCGGCTGGACTGTTGGGCAGGAACCGGGGTCCCAAGGGGAACGCCATAACGCGCCAGGCCAGGTAACAGCTCCTAGAGCTCTAGGGGGGCTGGCGGGGGGCAGCTGGGGAGAGGTGTCTCGCTTAGAAACCCGTCTACGGGTGGTCCCCGGCCCAGAGGGACGCCGCTCGGGTGAAGCAGGGTCGCGTTTCCCTCTGCCTTGGTCCCGGCTGGATTGTGGCGGGAACCGGAGGTCGGCGGGGGAGACGCCCATAACGCGCCAGGCCAGGTAAACAGCTCCGGAGCTAGGCGGGGTCTGGCGGGGGGCAGCTAGCGGAGAGGGTCTCGCTGTGAGCACCCGTCTACTGGGTCCCCGGCCCAGGGGAACCGCGCTCCGGGTGAACAGGGTCGCGTTCCCTCTGCTCGGGTCCCCGGCTGACTTGTGGCGCGGGAACCGGGGTCGCAGGGAGAACCATAACGCGCCAGGACAGGTAAACAGTCTCTGAGCTCTAGAGCGGGGATCGGGCGGGGGGGCGCTGGGAAGAGGGTCTCGCATTGAACCCGTCTACGGGGCCCCGTGCCCAGAGGGACCTCCGCTCGGTGAGCAGGGTCGCGTTTCCCTCTGCTCTGGTCCCGCTGGACTTGTCGGGCGGGAACGGGGTCGCAGGGGAGACGCCATAAAGCCCAGGCCAGGTAAACAGCTCCTGAGCTCTAGGCGGGCTCTGGCGGGGGGCAGCTGGAGAGGGTTCGCTGTGAAACCCGTCTACGGGGTCCCGGCCCAGAGGGGACGGGGCGCGGGCTAGTGCAGGCACAAATTTACGCACCCCACCACCCCCCACCCCCCCGGCCGGGCCTGCGCAGTGAATTGGCTAAGAATCCAAAGTGGTCCTCCTTTTGGAGAAACTTCAGAACAGAAGAGAAGACTAACTTAGGCCTTCCAACATACAATATATACATCAAAAAATGAAAAACTGAAAACTAGCCAAGTCAATACCACCATAAAAAAAAAGAAAAAAAAAAAAAAAAAAAAGCACGGAAGGAGGCAAGCCAAAAACCATCCACTAATAAGTGAAAAGTCGTTTGTGACTTGAACCACAAAAGGAAATCCATATGCCAAGGCAAGGACGAAGGGACGACATGGAAAAAGGACATCAGGATACTCCCACACCAGGCCTCGACCAACCTTGGAGGAGATAGCACAATGGTATCCCCTGGAGGAGACCCAAGGAAAAGAGCTTAGGATAGACGAATAATTACCGACATACGCAGAGAAATTAAGAAAATAATAGAAGAAGTCATGGAACTGAAAGAGAGAGAATGAAAAAACGCAAAAAGGACCTAGAGGGATACAATGCAAACTTCGAAAGAACTAAAAACAGAGAATGACAAGACTCCAGAAAGGAACTAAGGGAGAAAAAACAACTAAAAAACTCCGAATGAAGTAGAAACACTGAAAAAGGAAGCCAACCAAGAAGAAAGGAAGCACCAAGAAGAGATTGATGAAGCACAAGAGAGATTGAGAAGCTCAAAAAGGAAATGGAGGTACTAAAGACAAAACACAGAGGATGAAACGAAAAAAGGAAGAGAACACTCAGTCAATCAAGAAGAAAGAAAAGGAAAAAGACCTCAGAAGTAGAATGAGGAGGAAGCAGAACAAAGAATATCAGTACCTGGAGGATAACACAGAGCAAATTAAAAAGCTAAATAAAGAGTATGAAAATTTTAAAAAGTACACAAAAGTGGAACAACCAGGAATATGGGACACATGAAAAGAGCCAAACCTCGCATCATAGGGAATAGAGAAGGAGAAGAATCTCAAGAGAAATAGTATTGATAAGATCTTCACAGAATAATAGATGAAAATTTCCCCAAACTAAAAATAGACAAGCCCATACAAATACAAAGAAGCACAATAGGACCCCAGCCAAATAGGACAAGATGCAGAAAAGAAACACGCCCACGCCCATATACATAGTTAAAAGCTAGTATGCCCAAAACAAAGACAAAAATTCTGAGGGCCACGAAAAAGAAAAAACAAGTCACATAACAAAGGGAAACCCATCAGAATTACAACTGTGTCTCGCTCAAACCAGGAAAGCAAGAAGAAACATGGAAGCAAAGCATTCCCTGTTCTAAGGACTATGGATCCAACCCAGTAATACATTACCCAGCAAAAATGTCGCTATACTTGAAGGAGAGAGAAAAATGCTTCCATGACATAACAAGATAGTGGAATACATGTCTGTCAAACCAACTCTTCATAAACATACTTGAAGCAATTCAAAGTCATAGAAGAGAGAGCACCAAACCCAAACACCTAGGAAAAGAAAACTAACAAAAACATAACCATAGTAGCAAAATCAAAGGCTGTACAGTCCAAATGGAAATAAAGTGAAATGGAAGCAACATCCATCTTTTCAATGTAACCTATAAAATATTAATGGGCTAAACTCCCAAATCAAAAGGCATAGACTGGAGAATGGATTAGGACAACAAAACCCATTCTATAGGCCGTTCTACAAAAACCCATCTCAATTTCAAGGATAGGCACCAAACTGAAGGTGAAGGGTTGGAAGAAAGTTATTCCAGCAAATGGGTTACCAAAAAGAAAGCGTGGTGTGGCTATTTCTAACATATCAGGACAAAAATAGACTTACAAAGCAAAGAAATCAAAAGAGACAAAGAGGGCATTACATCCTATAAAGGAATAACAATTGAACGATGAAGATTTCACAATATAAATATATATGCACCAAACATTCGTGCACCAATACTTATATAAAGACAATTTTCAGGATCCTCAAGGCAACAGATTAACCCCAGCACACTAATACTAGGGGCTTAATCACATACCCCCATTAAGTCCTTTAGCAGTATCAACAGAACAAAGGTAGAAAAGAGGAGTACATCTGAACGAATGACACAATACACCAATTGGACTCACAGACATCTACAATATGTCACCACAACACCAGAGAATATCACTTTCTACTCAGCACCTCATGGAACATCTCCAAAATAGCCATATACTGGGGACACAGGGGGAAAACTCAACAAAATAAAAGGTTTGAAATAAATCACATGCATTCTATGCAGGCACCACAGTTGCAATTAAAACTCGATATCAACACCATGAATAAACCCTAAACCTACAAACACATAGGACGTAAACAACACTCTCCTTAATAATGAGTGGGGTTGCAAGGAAGAAATAAAAAAGAAATAAAAACATTCCTGGAACTGAATGACAATGATAAAACAACAGCAGAAAAGCTATGGGACACTCTTAAAGCAATCCTAAGAGGGAAGTTTATAGCTCTAAGTAAGGCCCACATTAAAATAAACAGAAAGAAGCATCAAGTGAACGATTACTAACACTGCAGCTAAAAATACTTGAGAGAACCAACACACAAATGAACCTCAAACGAGCATAGACAAGGAAGAATAACAAAAATCAGAGCAGAGATCACATGAAATAGAAACAAAGAAAACCATACAAAAATCAATTGAATCCAAAAGTTGGTTCTGTTGAGAGAATAAACAAGGATAGACAAGACCCTAGCCCAGTTAACCGAAAAGAAAGAAGGAACTACTCCAAATCAATAGAATCTGTGATGAATGGGGGAATATCACAACAGACAAGATAAAAAGATCCAGAATGATACGGGACTACTTCAAAAACTTATATTCTACTTAAGTTTGGAAACCTTAAGAAATGAATGAATATCTGAAATCCGGGATCCCGAAAGCTCAACCAAGAAGAGGATGACAGCCAAAGAGACCATAGTAACAGGAAGAAATCGAAATATAGTAATAAGTAAGCCTCCCAACCAAAAAATGCCAGACCCAGATGGTTCACGGCAAATTCTATAATAGATTTCGTAAAGACTTACAACCATTACTACTTAACATTGTTTTAAAGGATACAAAGATGGAGGGACTTCTCCCAAATTGTCTTCTATGAAGCCAGCATAGCGCTACTACCAAAACCAGGGAAGATACAGCACAAAAAGAGAGAACTATAGACCCATCTCCCCTAGATGAACACAGATGCCAAAAAATTCTAAAGCAGAATTCTGGCAAATCGGCATACAGACGCACATCAAGAACAATCATCCCACCCATGACCAAGTTGGATTCATGACCAAGAACATGCAGGCATGGTTCACACAGAAAATTCAAGTGAAACATCACTCCAACATCATTCAATGGACTGAAGACAAAAAACCAGCGCCATCATCTCAATAGATGCGGAGAAAGCCGCTTGACAAGAAGTCGCCCCAAAGCACCTTTCATCGGTTAAATAGTGCCTGGAGGGATTGGTGTGGAGGGATTCATCCTCATGTAATCAAAGCCAAATAATGACAGAAAAACCGCACAGCCAATATCATGCCTAAATGGGAAAGTGACAGAAACATCCCTCTAAAGTTAGGAACCTTCGGGAAGGAGTGGGCGCCCTGTCGACCTCAACCTCTTCAATATAGTGCATGTAGGATGAACCTAGCTAGGGGCGAATAAGGCAAGAGAAAGGAAATAAAGAGAGTTTTCAATTGGAAAAGAGGAAGTCAAAGCTATCCCTTTTATGCTGATAATATGATTGTCTACTAAGGATATGCTGAAGAACTCCACCAGAAAACTCCTAGAAACAATCTAAGAGCTTTGGTAAAGTGGCAGGATAACAAAATAAAACCTAGAAAAATCAGGTAAGCCTTTCGTTACACCACAACACAAAGTGATAAGAAGGAATCACAGACGTAACATTCTACTCACAATAGCACTCAAAAACAATAAAATACCTAGGACAACAAACTAAACCAAAGACACCAAGGGTCTCTACAAAAAAAATTTAAACCCTGAAAAGGAAATTGAGGAAGACATCAGAGATGGACGCAACATCCCATCTCATGGATTGGGAAAATAAATAGTCAAAAATGTCGGTCCATCCATCCCAAAACTATGATGTACAGAGTTGAATGGCATCCCCAATTCAGACTCCCCCAAGAGTTGATCTTCACGAGGCGCTGGAAAAAAAAATCCTCAATTTCATTTTTGGAAAAAACAAAAGACCCGAATATGCCAAAAGCACCTGAGTAAAAGAGCAAACAGGGGAGCCATACCAGACCTCAAATAATACGATAGGGCTTATAGTCATAAAGACAGCCTGGTACTTGGCACAAAAAACAGACGCAGTGACCAATGGAAGGGGTGGTAAACGGAAATCTTGCGAAACGCTGGAGTCATACAATTTCAGCCGAACCTGCATATTTGACAAGGGGGCAGAAGACACAATGCGGAAGAAAGACGAGCGCGTCGAGCAAGTGGTTGGCGTGGCAAAACTGGGGTGGATCGACCCTGAGAAGAATGAGAATTAAACCCCCTACCTGCTCACCTTTACAAAGGTCAACCCAGATGCGACCAAAGAACCTAACGTGAACCAACCAAAACTCCTGAGAGGTGAAGAAGAAAAGCTGGGCAGCAGACTACAAGAATATAGTTGGTAGATAAAAACTTCCTAAACCAGACAGCAGCTGCACAAGAAATAAGATCGACAATTGACAAATGGGACCTCATTAAACTCAAAGCTTGTACATCAAAGAAAGCAATAAAGGAAGTGGGAGAGAAGACCCACGATGGGAGGAAACCTTCACAGCAGATACATTGACAAAGCATTAATTTCACAGAGTATACAAGGCTACTCACAAAAACAAAGAAGAGAAAACAATATGATCATTCAAAAGATGGAGCAAGAGCTGAATTAGAGACTCACAGAGGAGGAGGTTAGAGTGGAGAAAAAAAAAAAAAAAAAAAAAAAAAAACCTGTCTGCTATATGATATTTTCTATAGGCACTCATCAAAAATCTTGCCAATTTCTTCCTTTTCTGGATTCACATAAAAGCAAATATACTTTTAAAGAGTTTCTCTATTTGTCTTTATTTATTTATAATTAGTTTATAAGATTTTTATACAGCAATTTCCATTCTATGAGCTCTATTTGTTGACCAAGGAATCAAATATTAACATTCTAAAAATATCGTTGTCTCCAACGACGCTACCTTAGCTATAGATTTCACACCCTGATATTGACCTGTCACCAAGCAACAGAAATCTGTATCTCTGAAGGATTGTAATTCACTCTAAAAATAAATCCTAAGATAAATGTCATTACTGAAGACTCCTCCCTTTAACTAGACTAATTAGTCATGTTCTAACCTGAACTCTTCAATTCATAAGGAAGTCCAGAAAACCATCTGCCTTTTACTTGTTAACAAGGTAGTTGCATTCAGCTAATAAAGAAATAAAGGTCAATTTATTAACCTTGCCTTGGATAAGAGCTCAGAATTTATATGTAAAAGAATCCAGCCACAAGTAAAGTTGTTAAAGATGAATGTGGAAGTTAAAATTTTCCACATTAGTTACCAAATTAAATTTCTATCATTATTCTCTCTACTCAGGTTAAACAAATACAATAATGTATGTATCCATGATCTGTTGTTCAATAGCCCGATATAAGTACGTATTCTCTTCAGGAATAGGGTTCAATACCAGAGTACTCAACAGAGTACACAGCTGAAAAAGATGTTAAAATGAAGAGAGCTCCTATGAATCATATTGGTTTTACATTTTTCTCTTCAATTATTCATTTTCTTCTACTGTGTACTTCTGTCCAGAACACAGGTTCTGTCCTTAGTTGTCTTATCTTTCTGTTCATGTCCCTGATGAACTTTCTGATGTGTATTTTTTTTTCAACTATCACCTCTTCCAACTCCATGCTCTCTCCTGAGCCCATCTCCATTTTGTAATCACCAGGCACACTGATCTCTACCTAGATGTTCTGCTATGCTAGTATCTCAACATGTCCAAAACTGATATTGTCCAAACATGGTATTTTGACTTACTACCTACTTCTTTTTTTGTTTTGTTTTTGGTCTTTTTGAGACAGGGTCTCCCTTTAGTCCCAGCTGGCCTGGAACTCACTATGTAGGCCAGGCTGGCCATGAACTCACAGAGATGGGCCTGCCTCTGCCTCCCGAGTGGTGGGATTAAAGGTGTGTGCCACCATGCCTGGCTTTACTACCTACTTCTATCAAAAGCATTATTATTCTCACATGCCTGGCATTATCGTTGAATTTTACTCCTTTTTTTCCTAATAACCAATTAGTTGCTATGTAAGTCTACCCCACAACATCTCTAACATCTTCTCCCCCCACATAATAGCTTTTCTGCCATTACTGCCATACAAACTGCTATTACTTCTTACCTATTACACTGGTCTCATACCTAAGTTGATAAATGAATGGATAAACTGGATGGTATCCGTAGTGTAGATCTAGGGCTCTTATTCCTTTAATCTGTCTTCTATAACAGAACCAGATTCATTTCTTTTCAAAAATAGTTCACTATGATTTTTGTATGTGTATGAGTGTTTTGTCTGCATGCATGTAAGTGCAACAGGTGCATGCAATGATGTAAAGGGAGAAGAGGCTGCTGGATCCCACTGGAACTGGAGCTACCAATGTAAGTTAGCTGCCATGTGGATGCCAGGAACTAAGACCAGGTCCCCTGGAAGAGCAGTTAGTGCACTTAACCAGATTAACTTCTAGATTAATTTTTTTTTTTTTTACAAAAGTTTATTCCACTGTACAGCAGGCTCCAGGACAATACTTCATTCTAGCTCTAGGTAGCAAAAGATATCATGGCAAGGAACCCAGATGTTTAAATAGGAATGGAAGAGGGTCACCATCATCTGCAGCCTTTGCTTTTAGCTCCTCGAGTTTCTTCTGCTCTTCTTTCTGTTTCTGCTTGAAAGCCTTATCTTCCTCATCCATTTCCTTGGCCTGCTTCTTGGGCTATTTCAGGGGCTTCTTCTTGCTACCTTTGTGGCCCGACAAGGCGCCTGCAGCCCCTTCTAGATTAATTTCTAAAAGCTATCCACATTAGTGTCCTATTCGAAATAGATGCTTCTATTTTTCACATTATTAATTTTTTCCTTTATAGGTAAGGTATTTCAAAATAGGAACTTTATCTTTCAAAGCTTACTTCCAATTCTACTGTAATGATATCCCTTCAAGAGATCTAAGATGGACTAAGCACCACTTCTCCACACATATTATATGTTCTCACTAGACTACTGTTTAAACTATTCCTACACCTATGAAAATCACACTTATTATCCAGGACTGTAAAAGATGTCGTTTCCTGTGCAAAATATTTCCTGACCCTTTATCATGGTAGTTCCTTTAAAGCATTTAAGACCTACCCTGTCTTATGGTAATAAAACTTCCCTTACCCTGGATAATTTGAGGGAAGAAATTTGCTTTATTTACACACTTTATTTACATTTGGATGGCTTCCGGTACTACAAACATTCTTTTGTATAAGTTCTCAATATACTTTAGGGTAGGGAAAGGGATGAACATATCAAAGGATACAAGTGTGACATAGGGTGAGAATTAAGTGGTAAGATCTAAATTCTACAACTAAGTATTAATCTTTAAAATGTAAGAAGCATTGCCAGATGTGGTGGCATGCTTTTAATCCTACCACTTGGGAGGCAGAGGCAGGCAGATCTTTGTGAGTTCGAGGCCAGCCTGGTCTACATAGTGAGTTCCAGGACAGCTGGAGCTAAATAGCTAAACCTCATTTACATTTTAAATACTTCTAACCATATTTTTCAAATTTTAATTTTAAGAACGTATGTAGGTACATATGTATCTTTTTTTATTCAGCTGGGGATGGAATACAGGGCATTGTGCATGGTGACACTAATTTTACTGCTTTAACATCTATATTGTGTCTTTTATTCTGCCAAGTACAAGTTGCACTGTAAATGTTTTTATACTAGTTTATATTTAATCTTTGTATTTTACAAATTCTGAAACAGGCATGGAGACTAATCTTGCTCAGTGTGCAAGATTAGTTAAAGGCAGCATACAGGTAATCTGACTCTAAAGGCCATGCTGGTCACAATACACTGCTCCTTTAAATAACTGCTTCTATGACTTTAAGAAAGGTAAAATGGAGTGGAGAATGGAGGTCAAGGCAGAAGAGGGAGTAAAAGGAAGGATAACTTGGAAAAGTCATATGGAAACCTATTACTGTAGAAGCTTCTTAAATATAAATACACACACACACACACACACACACTCGCGTGCACGCAATATAAGACGAGTGTATTCTATTGGTGCAATTGAGGCACTTTTTTTCTTCAGGGTAATTAAAATCTATCTAATTGGACTTAAACCCTGCTCCAGAGGGAACTCATGTGTGGGACTATAAACATAGCCAAATACACATGGGTGGAGAGGTCATAGATCCTAAAGAAAATCCTACCTCTGTCACATCCCTAGACAAACGTAATTTCTTACTGTATATTAAATACAGATCCTTACATTTATAGACAATATACCAGTCACCACTCATCAAAGAAGCTTCATCTCTACTGGCTAGCTTTCATAGAGCTGGAAGGTGCCATACATACTACTAGAAGAGAAAAGTAATCATCAATCATACCTAGCTGTAAACCCTGTGAGATACAATAACAACTGGCCTGACAAGATTTGCCCATTGGTGCAATAGTGGATTGGATATAAGGCATCCTTCACCAGATGGAGCCCACACCTGATTCTGTTATCAAGGCCAAGAACCAGTGGCTACACAGGTCACAGGCCATAGGAGAAAACTGAGTATCCTGCTAACCAATTATCCTGCTAAATGGACATAGTATTAAACTGACACCTAATGGCTTATGGTTATACTGATAGATTAATACATCTCTCTCACCACAGAAGCAGCTTCTTGCTGCAGATGGTAATTGATAGGCCCATGACTGATCAGCGTGTACAGTATAAGAGACTGTGGAGTGTTCAACCCTATATGGGACACCTATATCACAAGCACTATTCCCAAGGTTCAGGGATAATTGCAGAAGGAGGGATGGAAAGATTTTAATAGCCAGAGTTGGTGGATGACTACAAGGAAATTGTGCTGTCAGAATATCATAGGACAGCTGCACATATGAACCTATAGTGCTTGTGACAGCATTCACAAGAACTGTGCAAGTACAAGCCAGACAAAACCCACCACAGCTTTGGGGGTTGGGGGGAGGAGTTGGACAAGAAGCCCCAGGCCTAGCTGAGTATCAGTAATTGATAGCAGCTGGGAGAGGGAGAGTCAGTTTTTGTTAGGACTATGACACCTAGTTGGTTAACCTGACTCCAAGGGATAGAACAATCAGGAGTATATGGGGAACACAAATTAGAATCCATAGGCTTTGAAAAAAAGAAAAATTATACAGGCTGTGAGGTGCCAGGCATTAGAATGGAAAAGTGGAGATAGAAGGGATCTGGATGAGATCAAAATATGTAGGGAGGAAGCCACCCGTGGCTTCTTTTGTGCTATTACCTGCTTGTCTGTTAACACTGAAACCTAGCCTTAGGCAGGATTTGCCTGTGCATTAGCAAGCCTGTGACACCTTGGGATCAAAGGCATTGACAAGTACTGGTAATGTTACGGAACATGAGACAGGGGGTCTGAAACCAGGCCCTGAGATATGATGTCACTCTGGGTATAAAAACAGAATGCTGTGAATTAATAAACGAGTCCTTCTTACCATCGGACAGGGACTACCGGTCCTTATTTTGCACGTATCATCTTAGCCCATCAAGCTTGTGTAGTAGTGACCAGTGCGTTGGATGGCAGTCCAGCAGACCACCAACCTGGGAAGCTGGTGTGGGGCTGCGATGAGACTTATGAGATCACCAGCTGTGATGTGTGGTGAGTGCCTGGGTGGGAATTAGACTGCAGAGTGTCTAGCAGGTGACAGTCTGGTATTAGACTGTAGAGCACCTAGCAGGCGACAGTCTGGCATATTAGACTGTAGAGCGCCAATCAGGAGACAGCCTCGCATTAGGCTACAGAGTATCTAGCAGGCGGTAGCCTGGAGGATCTGGGAGTGCCAATAGGGCGTTGCCTGGTATAGATGTTTGTAGGGAAAAAGGAAGCCACCTGTGGCTTCTTTTGTGCTAAATTATCTGCTTGTCTGTTTACACTGAAACCTGGTATTAGGCAGGATTTGCCTGTGCATTAGGAAGCCTGTGACACCTTGGGATCAAAGCCATTGACAAGTACTAGTGATGTTACGGAACTTGAGGCATGGGGTCTGAAACCAGGCCCTGAGAAATGATGTCACTCTGCGTACAAAAACCGAATGCTGTGAATAAAAAGACGAGTCCTTCTTAGCATCAGACAGGGACTACTAGCAGTTATTTGTGCGTGTAATCTTAGCCCATGAGGCTTGTGAAGTAGTGACCAGTGGGTAGGATGGTGCTTAATCAGGCCACCAACTTGGGAAGCTGGTGTGGACCAATGGACTGGATGGCAGTCAAGCAGACCACCAACTTGGGAAGCTGGTGTGGGGCTGGAAGGAGACCCATCAGGTCACCAGCTGCTGTGTGGTGAGTGCCTGGGTACGAATTAGGCTGTAGAGCACCAATCAGGCAGTAGTCTAGGAATTAGACTGTAGAGCGCCAATCAGGCAGCAGTCTGGAGGATCTGGGAGTGCCATTAGGGCATTGCCTGGTATAGTTGTTAGATTAGACAAGCGGGCAATGGAAAGGTTGTGAGCCTTTGGCCTCAAGGTTTAGAACAGCTGCTGGTGGCTGTCTTGCATCTACCCTTTTCCCTGTAATCTACGTGTGGAAGAGTGATACCACAGATGTTACATGAGACAGGTGGGCAGTGGAAAGGTTATCAGCCTTTGGCCCCAAGGTTTAGGATGGCTGCTGGTGCTGTCTTGCATCTTCCTTTTTCCCTGTAATCCATGTGTAGCAGAGTGACACCACAAATATACAGTGTATGAAGTTCTCAAGCAATGAATAAAATACTAAAAAACAGAACTAAAAAAAATAGATCTGAGTAAACTGAAATTAAAAAAATTTTATTTTCTTGAGAACTCAGAATTTGACGGGGGCTGGAGAGATGGTTCTAGGGTTAAGGGCAAGTATTATTCATCAAGAAGACTTAAGCTCATTCTCAAGCATCCATATCAGGCAGCTCACAATGCCAACTGAACCAAGGGCACATACCTACACACAGATGCAAACATTCACACAATTAAAAATACAGTAAAAAAATAACTCTGAAGAAAAACAGAACTCAGAATTGGGGCTAAAGAGATGGCTCAACAGTAAAGAGCACTGAATACTCCTTCAGAGGATCCAGGTTCCATTCCCAGCACCCACACGGTGGTTAACAACAATCAGCAACTGCGGCTTCGGGGGATTTGATGTCCTTTCTGGCCTCCATGAGCACTGCATGTACCTGGTATACTTACATATATGCAGGCAATATATTCATAAAAGTAAAAATATATGGGAAATTTTAAAAAAGAACTCCGAATCATCACTAAAGCTTTGATTTGTAATAAAATGAGAAGCTAAGAATGCTGCTAGAACATCTGTGGCGGGGGTGGGAAGGTGGTCCCATACACTGAAAGCACTCAGGTTCTGTGGCGGGGGGTGGGGGGAAGGTGGTCCCATACACTGAAAGCACTCAGGTTCTGTGGCAGGGGTTGGGGGGAAGGTGGTCCCATACAATGAAAGCACCCAGGTTCTCTGGGGGATTTTTAACACAATTTTTGCTTTCTCCCCTTGGAGTTAAGATATTACTTGCCAGTTATGGCTATGGATATGCCTATAATATCTTATTCTTTTCAATTCATGAGAAATGTACATTAAATAAGAGCTAACAAGACTCTGGGGAACTTCTTACATATAGTTCCTTATGTTCCAACCAATTTTCCTGCACTTCACAAACATTCAGTGGTTTAGGAGTGAATTCCATTAAGGTTATCAGACCTCTGATTCAGAGATATATCTCAAATCATCATATGATTTCTGTTCAGTGAGTGAAATAATTTGCAAACTAACTCAAAGTCCTGAAAGATGGCTATGTTCCATTATCCTAGGGCTTATGACTGGGAAATGTCATAGTATCTATTAGCTATAGGACCAAACAATGCATAATTTCATCCATTCTTACCTTTGCACCTCCTAGAAATCCCAAGGAAATGGCAACTCTAGCTCGGAGATCTGGCCTATCTTTGGGCCACACATAAGAAAGCATTGCTTTTAAGATTTTTCGAGTATCCACATCTTTTAGCTGTTGAGAGAAAACAAACCAGTAAGTACCATGCTATTTCAAATGTAACCAAATTTTTTTAGTCCATTATATTCATTCATGTATTTGTATGTGGGCAGGCACACACCTGAGAGTACAACTTCCACAATGTGGGTTCCTGAGACAGAACTCCTACCTTCAGGCTTGGTGGCAAGGGACTTTACCCACCAAAGCCATCTCACCAGCTATAACCCAATGTCAATAATGTAGAATTATACAGATATTTGAAAAAGACATAAAAGCATTTACAAATAGAACTTTTGTTTTTATCTTTTTGAGATAGGGTCTCCCTTTAGTCCCAGCTGGCCTGAAGCTCATTATGCAGAACCAGGCTGGCCTTGTACTCACAGAGATCCACCTGCCTCTGCCTCACGAGTGCTGGGACTAAAAGTGTGCACCACGACGCCTGGCCAAGTGCAACTTTCATTCTGAATCTAAGGACAGTATTTTTAAACCCAAGATACTTTGAAGAAAAAGAAACTATTTCAATTGCTTTTTAAAAGTTAAACATTTCTGGCCCGGAAATATAGCTCAGTTGATGGAGTACAAATCTAGCATGCAGAAAACCTAGATCTGATCCTCAACACCACCTAAAGCAGGGTGTGGTGGTTCAAAGCTTTACTCCCAGCACTTGGGAGGTAGAGGCAAAGGGAACCAGAAACTAAAGGCCATCCTTGGCTACTTAGGAAGTTTAAGGCCAGCCTAGGCTACAGGAGACCCTGTCTCAAAAATAAAATCCATACCAAAAAATGTACTCATTTTGCAGGATTGGAGAGATGGCTAAGCAGTTTAGAGCACTGGCTGATCTTTTGAGTTCTCAGCAACCACATGGAGGCTAACTCCAGTTCCAGAAGATCTGCCACCTTCTTCTGATCTCCTCAGGCACTGTGCAACATAGGAGCACTTATATAGATGCAAGCAATACACTCAAACATATAAAATAAGAAAATTTGAAAACTTTTTTTGTAAAATTCTTTTTTTTCCAAAGCCAATTTTTATTGAAGCATTGTGCATTTCATACAAAATTTCCCAATCAAATCTAGAACCATTTCCTGTTCAGTGGCGCCCCCCCCACCCCACCAGAGCTCATACATTCTGCCAAACATGTTTTTCATCTTTTTCTCAGTCTCTTTTAAAGTTTTCAGTGCAGAAGTTTACTGTTTCCGGCAGAAGTTCACAATTTCAGTCAGTTCTTTGACCCAGTCTTGTTGTTGTTATTGTTGTTGTTCCTTCCAATTTGCATCACTCCAAAATACACATATATGCATGCCACATATATATCAAGTATGATGTCATAGGTTTTAGCATCTTCAGCTTATGATTTCTTTTTTTTTTTTCTTTATTAGGGGGAAAGATGTCACGTTTTCCTTAAGGAAGTATTTGAAGGCTCCTCCTTGGCAAGCCCCAAACCACCATCAGTCCTGCCCTTGTGCTGCACGATGGGGTCTTCCCTTCCCATGGTCACCAAATGAGGTCCAATAAGCACCAAGTCCTGTCTTGATCTCTTGATCTTCTACTGGCCTCCATGATACAGCCTGAGTAGTCCAATAATGGCAGTCTAAAATCTTGAAGAGGCTGAAACTGCAATAGTAGCTCAGTCCAAAAGCTGGATGTCTCAGCCGTCCCCATCTGGCACTGAAGGTTTGGAGGATTCTTGGAGACACATGAGTGTTCAGTCCATATTGGAAGGTTGAAAAGCTGTGTCTCATGTCTTTGAAGGATGGCAAAAGCAGTGGCAGCCACAGGGAAGCTGCAATTGCCAGTAAGAATTGAAGACAGGCAAAACAACAGTGCTTTTTCTTTTTTTTTTTTTTTTTACTAAGATCTCAAGTTTTATACCTGAAGTACAATTTCTCAGGCCTTACTAAGTATTTATTTCTGGTTATATCGTTTCCTTTTGGATGTTTAAAGCCCAGGCATTGTAGCCCAGATTTAACCAAGGTTTTGTGTTTTCTCAAGGTCAATTGAAGATATGGTGCTTGCAAGGGTTCACTCGGGTTTTGGGGGGAAGGAGCCCCTGGCTCCATTTGTGGGTATTTTTCATTTACCTACTATCCATCCAAGGCTCAAAAGAATGACAATGTCAGTTCTTGTTAGACCAGGCTTCCCCTTTTTTTTAAATTTATTTATTGTGATGTGTATGAGTGTACTGCCCTGCAATGGCAGTTGTTGCACCTGTGTCGTGGCAATGCCGCGGAGGTCAGAAGAGGGTGTCGATTCCCCTGGAACTGGAGTTCTCCTGGAATTGGAGTGTTCAGACGGTTCTCGAAGCCGGCCATGTGGGTGCTGGCGGATCGAACCGCGGGTCTCTGTAAGAGCAGTTCGCGCTCCCAACCGCTAGGCCGTCCCTCCAACCCAGGCTGTCCCTTTTTGAAAGGCAAGAGCAGGACTTTCCTCTTTAATAGAGCTGGAAGCGAGCTGGCTGAAGTCATGTTAGTGGATCTCCAAGAGATTCCTGCACAAGAAGACTGGTGGCTTATATTTGCAGGACATTTTAAGATTTGCCCCCATGCACAGTCCCCTGGAAATTGGATGACCTCTGAGAGCAAGGAAGCAAAGAGTGTCCCTTAAGACCCATTCGGCCAAAATGTAGTAATGGCATATAAGTATGGTCATTAAAGCATCCAGAAAGTCTAAAGTTACACCATGCCTGATACTTTTTAAACTACTCTATAATTATTTTAGAAAAGGCTTGGAACAAAAGCTCAAGCAGCCATATATAAGAAATACTAAGAAGCACTGCCCGTAAAAATAAGATACCAAATGGTTTGACAAATGTCATGACAAGGACTAGTTTTTTTCGCTGCATTCATTTTGAATATTACTGCTTAAAGAATATGCAATAGTACGACGCGCTCACCCATTATACCAAAAAAATTCCTAAGTCTGAAAACAAATAGTAGCTTAATTCTAGAACCAGTTAAGGGATTCACAATATAAGAGGGGCCAGCGTTGTTTTTCCAGATCAATGAGGAATATAACATTAACGTTGCTTCAGTTTTGCCTTACAACTACGTACTGGGTAGTAGCAGTCACAGATGAGGGATGAAACCAATTTGTTCCTTTTTGTTTTTTGCTGGGAGTGGTTGTTACTGTCACTTAACATGAACAATCTCTGATGTAAAAAACAAAAAGACAGAAGAAACCCCTTTTAAGTCTGAAGCTCTCTTCTTTATCCAAATATATTTTTATTGAATTTTTGTGTATTTTATACGATCTTAATCATATTCCAGGATCTCCCCTATTTGCACTGGCCCATAGCTGTGAGCCCCCTACTGATTTCAGCAGCAATTGGTTCCACCACTTGTTTTTAATATATTTTTAAATTTTATTTATTTTTTATGTGTATGAATGTACTGTCTGCATGTAGGGTTTGTGCGCGCTGTGTTCAATGGCAATGTCAAGCGGAGGTCAGAAGAGGGCGTGCGGGATTCCGGCCTGGAACTGGGGTTAAAGAAAGTTCTCAGAGCGCCCAGGTGGGTGCTGGGGAATCAAAACCCGGGTCTTCTGCAAGAGCAGTCCGGGCGCTTCCGTTAACTGCTAAGGCCTTCTCTCCAGCCCACATAGAGATATGCTTGTAGTTCCATCCCATTTACCTGCAAAATTCATGAGGTCATCTTTCTTTTGTTTTTTTTTTTTTTTTTCTTTTTGGTCTTTTGTGAGAACAGGGTCTCCCTGTAATTCCGCAGCTAGTCTAGAACTCACTCTGTAGGGACCGGAGGCTGGCCTTGAACTCACAAAAAGATCCACGACTGGCCAGTCTGCCTCCTCAGAGGTGTGCTAGATTAAAGGCGTGCGCCACCACGATGCGCCAGAGTCTATGTCATCTTTCTTTACTGGCTGCAATAGAACTGCAGTATGTATAAGATGTACCACAGTTTTCTCTATCGCACTCGTTCATTGAGGGACACTTGGGTTGATTCCAGCTCTTCAACTGACTGTGAAGAGAGCTGCAAAATAAACAATGGACTGTGCAATGTATCTCTGTGGTAAGGATGAGTCTTGTGGGTATAATACCAGGAGTGGTATGACTAGGGTCAGGTGGTAAGACTCATTTTGAGTCTTTTTAAGAAGTTCTCACACTGCTTTCCTTACTGGTTGTATGAGTTTTAATTCCCACCATGGTAGTGGATGAGTGCTCCCTTTCCCCACAACCTCCCCAGCATTTGTGTTTCAGGTGGTCTGGTGAAATCCTGGGATCTAAGCTCTGTGCAACGATTCGGATCCCACAGTGGCAAACAGGCCCACCTTTTATACAGCTACAGGGCAACGTCCACCGCCCACACAGCGCACACAAGACAAATGATGATCAGTTATACAACAATCCCGAACCTGTGAATGAAGCCCCCAGCTCTTCCTTGTGCTTCAGGTGGTCCTAGAAAATCCCCGACCTAAGCTCTGGTGCACTTGAGTCCTTACATTTCTTATTTTGATCTATCATCATCCTCATACTGCTGTAAAAGTTATTCAGGAGTGGCACGGGAGTATGTACAACTTTTTATCTATTAAGTAATAAGACATTATAGAAGCCTTAAAAATATTTCTGTAATCCCATCCTTTGGAGTGATTTTGGAGTGACTTTTTTTTCCATTCCTAAATCCAAACTCACTGTACAGCAGAGTTACAATATAACTTTTTTTTTAATTTTTTAAATATTTTATTTATTTATGTGTATGAATGTACTGTCTGCATGTAGGTCTGTGCACCCGTGTCGTGCAATGCCACAGAGGTCAGAAGAGGGTGTCGGATTCCCCTGGAACTGGAGTTTTCCTGGAATTGGAGTTACAGACAGCTCTCAGCCATCATGTGGGTGCTGGGGATCGAACCCAGGTCCTCTGTAAGAGCAGGTAGCGCTCTAAACTGCTAGGCCATCTCTCCAGTCCCACAATATAACTTTTAAGAAAGTAGTATTCTAGATGGGCATGGTGGCGCACGCCTTTAATCCTAGCACTTGGGAGGCAGAGGCAGGTGGATCTTTGTGAGTTCAAGGTCAGACTGGTCTACAGAGTGAGTTCCAGGACAGCTGAGGCTATAGGGAGACCCTGTCTCGAAAAGACAGAAAAAAAAAAAAATTGAATTCTTAGTACTGACTATATTGTAGAGATAGGAGATGTTTCCTTTACTCCACCCCACCTGTGTATGTGAGTGTGTGTGTGTGTGTGTGTGTGTTAGTGTGTAGTCTATGCACATGTATGTGGGCATGCCTATGAATGAGTAAGCAGAGGTCAGAGGGGGGTATCCAGTATACTGCTCTATCACTCTACTCTCTGCCTTATTCTTTTGAGTCAAGTCTCTCTCTAAACCTGGATTTTCTTTTTTTTGGGGGGGTGGGGAAGGTGGGTAGCCAGCATGGTTTAGTATGCCTCCTGTCTCCACAGTGCTGGTGGATACAGGCACATTCAAGATGTCTGGCTTGTTACATGGATGCTGGGATGTGAACTAAAATCTTTGTGGTTATGCAACAAATGCTCTTAACCACTAAACCATCTTTTCAGCCCTCCAAATCTATACTTTCTGAAACCAAAATAATGAGGCCAATATCAATATACCGCAAAACTACTATATTAATATAGTTGCAAAAACAATTCCCAATCAAAAACTAAGTAGTAATTTCTGGAAAAGACAACTATAATTCTCTTTGCTAGCAAAAGAGCATGCAAAAACACTACTAGTGGAAAATACTCTGAAATAATCTATCTGGAAAGAAATTTCCTATCTACTGCATGCTTTTAAAATAATTCTGCCCTTAATGCAAAAAAGTTCACTTCTGGAAACTTGTGCTAAAAATAATTTGAACAATATGTTCCAAGTTGGATCAATTTTATCTCAAAAATCTCTGTTTACTCTCCATTTCCAATCACAAAAATAAACCAAATTTTCACTAATTCATATCTAAAACATTCTAACAACCTCCTAATTTATCTCTTTGCATTCACTCTATTTCCTAGCTAGCAAGTTTGCCCTATAATCAAATACTTCCTCTAGGTTAAAACACATAAGCATCAGTCTATCATTCCTGGACTAAAGAACAGAGTCTATAACATGGCTGGTGTGATTCTGTTTGAGTCAATTCCTTTCTTTTACTCATAGCTATAATGCAGTGGCTAACATACAGTTGGAATTTAATCAATACAGAATGAAGAATCCAAAGAGATTTTACATATAAAATAGAAGGGGAACTGTGTGCCACTAGGAAGGGGTCTAAAGGTACAGATGATGAGGAAGTAAGACAGTAAAAGAAAAGGGGGAAAAGGCTGGGCGTGGTGGCACATGCCTTTAATCCCAGCACTTGGGAAGTAGAGGCAGGTGGATCTCAGTGAGATCAAGGCCAGCCTGGTCTACAGAGTGAGTTCCAGGACAGCTGGGACTACAGGGGAGACCCTGTCTCAAAAAAATACCCCCCCCAAAAAAGAATAGGGGGAAAGGCAAAAACATATTTTTCCACATATGCAGAATCTATATATAATATATATGTGGGCATGTATATGTGTATGAAAATAAATTAATTAATTAACAAACAAACAAGAACTGTTTGGTGGAAGGAAGGGAACCAGTGGGAGGTGGGACAAGGGAAAACAGAAAATAGTGTGGAGCAAATTATGACCAATGTCCAGAGGCATACATGACATACAATGTCATGCTGATACCCATAATTTTGTATGCTAAGTAAATGCTAAAATTTTAATTTTAATTAAAAAGAAAACTCGCCAGGCATAGTGGTACGGGCCTTTAATCCCAGCACTCAGAAACTAGGGAGGCAGAGGCAGGCAGATCTCTGTGAGTTCACAGCCAACCTGATTTACATAGCAAGTTCTAGGGTAGCTGAGGCTACAGGGAGATCCTGACTCAAAAAAAAACCCCTCTAAATCAGAGTTCACACTTAACTAAAATAATTATAACAACGTTTATGCCATGGTTGTTTCAATAGAAACAAAATTAGAAAACCCAAAAGTGTTAAGAACAGTAGCTACGAGTGGAGAGAATTTTTAACTTATTTCTAAAAGGGAAAACAATTTAAAATGGATTTGTATAGCAATTAATGAACAAAAGCTGTCAACATAGAAGAAACCCAAAACAATATATCATAAGCATAGAGTTACTTTGACATTATGCTCATCCTCATGAGGCTCAACAAGCTGTTTTGCTATTGTTTTAGGCAGTTTAATGTGCAAAGAGTCACAGAAATAAGTGTTCATATTCTACTGAAGGACTACCATCCTGAGCTGCTTTAAAATCCTTAGGACAGCAAAAATATGACACATTGAAAGTATGGTTCCTAATGTTTGATTTTATATATACACACATGCTTTCATAACTGGTAGGACATTTAAGAAACGGAGTAAGGCAATAATTTTAAAATTCACTTTTTCCAATTGAACAATT
Source organism: Rhizomys pruinosus (assembly GCA_009823505.1). Classification (NCBI taxonomy): domain Eukaryota; kingdom Metazoa; phylum Chordata; class Mammalia; order Rodentia; family Spalacidae; genus Rhizomys; species Rhizomys pruinosus. The sequence goes on from VZQC01014087.1 coordinate 733,662, forward strand.
ATAGAATAAATATAATTTAATACATTATAACATAGTCTGGGCCATTTCAACCACTTTCCCATTTCATGAGTTTTTTCTGCCTTACTTTTCTTGATGGAGTAATGGAAAAAGGCCCTGTTTCCACATATCTTTAGAAACACTTTCTCCTGTCAAAACCTTCTACAACACACCCCAGAATTTTTTCAATAAGGACACAGAGAAGTTATGGCTAAGAGCAAGAAAATTATTCTAGTTGGCTTAATAGTGCATAAAATGTCACCACTTCATTTAACAAAATGGGTTCTGAAGTTGTGTAATCATGCATTATGAGTCCATTAAGCTGTAAAGGACATGACTTCAGTTAGAGTTTAGATAAACTATAAAGTTTGAAAAATGTCTTTTAAAAAAGTATAGACCAAATAAAAAAGGCATTTCAGAGCCTGAGGCATACTTTTAAAGAATTTAAAACCAACTTATTTCTCCTGCACTAGAGTAAAATAAAATTGGTGACCTCCATATAGATCCTGAAAGATAATAAACCACGTTCTAAAACTACCAGTTATTTCATCCTACACACCAGTGGTAAGACTAAAAGACAAAAGGGTTATCTAAAGCTAGAGAGATACTAGCCACTAGTTTGAGCCTGAATTAATATCAACTTTAAATCAACTATGCATTTTCACCCTGACTCATGGATAATCAACAGATAATGCAAATAATAGCATAAATACCCCTTTAAGATCATATTCTTAAAGAAAAGTTGGGAAATATAATTATCAAAGATGATGACAACAAATTGGGTTATTTGAAAAACTCCTTTCTGTGGCCCATGAGATGGCTCAGTAGGTAAAGACACTTACCACCAAGCCTGACAACTGCTCCTGTGGTTGTGTGTGTGTGTGTGTGTGTGTGTGTGTGTGTGTGTGTGTGTGTGTGTATGGAGTAACTATAACATATGGAAAAGAAATCAAACAATGATTAAAGAAAATGAAGCCCTCCTCAAGGCTGAAATTCCTGAAGTAACTAATGGATGAGATATTCTAACAATTTTTAAGCCTCCCTTATATATAAGAACTATGAAATTCCTTTTTACTTTTATCATTCTCACAGTAGAATATATGTATGTATGTATGTATGTATGTATGTATGTATGTATGTATGAATGTATGTATATAAAATAGTGGAGGGCTTTGTAGCAAGACCCTATCTCAAAAATAATTACTGAGGATGTTAAGCGAAGTTCTCAGAAAAATTCTGCATCTTAGACTGAACTTCCTGCAAGGCTAACCAACTGATTAGCACTTCAATGACAGTGGAGAGTTTGGAATGTTTCAGATCCAGACCCTATTTATAAGTTATCTTGGGCTATTTTTTGGTCATAAAATAGCCACTCCCCTGCGCCCACCTGTGGCTGGCTTAACATCTTGTATCTAACAGATAAAAATCCTTTGGAAATGTATTAACTTAAAGCCCTAGCACAAACCAAAAGGCTAAGTATTCCATCAGAGAGCTGAGATTTCCCTTTTACTCTAACTGCCTATTTAATGTTTCCACCAATATATTTGAATAGCATCTTGATTTACAATTTTTCTTTGTTCTGTTACTACAAAAACTTCATGAAACTGTTACCATGCTGGAACATGGAATTTCAGGTAACCTGAATCTGTGTTCCTAGGCCATGGTCACTCTTATCTGGCTCCAGAATAAACTATCTCTTATTCTCTTTGAAATATAAATTGTACTTTTGCATTGACAATGATTATAACAATACAAAGAAAGCTCTCTAAAGCTGAATGCTATAGAAATATTTTTAATGGCCTACAAAAAAGCAGGAGTGCATCTTCTTTCTTTCACTACTAGAGAATACATATAAAATGCCCTTCTCACCATACCTAAATAGGCTCAAATTTAAAACATTGAAATGATAGTTAAGTATCACTACAATGAAAAACTAGTACTGACTGATTATAACAAGCTTTTCCTAAAAATCATTGATTCTTCACTCAGGCACAGGGTAACTAAAAAGGGATGAAAGCCTAGTGTCTCTGCATTCATTTTATGTCTGTTTTCAAGTTTCTTTTTTTAATTTATGTGTATGAGTGTTATGCCTGCATGTGTGTAAGTGCACCCATGTCATGCAATAGCCAAAGATGTCAGAAGATGATGTCAGATGCCCTGGAATTGGAGTTACAGACAGTTGTTAGCCACCATGTGGGTGCTGGGATTCTAACCTCTGAGCCATCTCTCCAGCCCCGTGTTTTTTATTTTTTTAAACTTTGCCTAAGGCTCTGTTTTGACTCCATCTACATAGCCATGATAATCATTATGGAGTACCTACCAAACCCAGCTTGCCTTCCTTCAAAAATGAAATCACAGACATCAGAGTCATTGTCCTAAACCTGCAGTCATCTTGGATTCCAGGAAGTGTAATGCCTGAGAGGCCAGGGCCCCTGACCACAAGGTCCCTAGGTGAAAGCAATTATCCACGAAGGTGAGGCTGTACCCTGGGGGAGAAGTAAATAATTTTCTAGGAAGAAGATGAATCCCTTCAAGCAATGATATTAGTAACTTCTTCAAAGCATCTTGTAGAATGGGAATTGAGACAAAGATCAACCAGAGAACACCCTGACCTTGATTTATTATGTATACTTCTTGCTCCTCACTGCAATTTGTCCTCTAGTTAAATCGAAAGCTTAAGTCTGTACCTTGAGTCATTTGTTCCTCTTTCCGGGGCACTGATTAAACTCTTTTCTGTGCTTATTCCTATGTTTCCTCTCTCTTTTTTTTTTTAAGAATTTTTAGAACTAAAATTTAATTTGAAGAGTTGTCAACTTTTCAGACATGTAATACAGAAATACTTTTTTTTTAATTAGTTTTTTATTGATGCTTTGTGCATTTCATACATTTTTTCCAATTCAGTTCAGGCTTATTTCCCTTTCCCTCCCCCCCCACCCCCACCCCATCCCAGATCATGCATTCTGCCATAACTGTCCTGCATCTTTCTCTCTTTTTTTTTTTTCATTTTTAGCTATAAGTGATAATCCATGAGTACAAGCATCCTTCATGCAAAACCTATCTGCAGGCTGTTGTGCCCAAACACCTACAGCCCCACCATCCAGTGGGGGGTGACAGGTTGTTTGTTCAATCAAGTTGATCAAATGAGTGTCCAGACTACATTGCTGTAGTTTCACCATTCACCCCAATCGCAGCCCTTACATTCTACCACGCCCCCTCTTCCGCAGGTTGTTCCCTAGGCTTAGAAAAGGGGCACAGGTGGATGAGAGGTAAAACAGTCCACTCTCTCTGGAGCTGTTGAATTGGACTCTGGTCAATTCTGGCTGTTTCCTTTCATGGGCTGACAGTTTGTCCAGGAATAACCTTTCGATATGTTTCCTCTCTTTAACTGACATACTGGGACAAGTGGCCATGCTTAGCTAATTGAATTGGGATTGCCAGAGCTGGAAATTTGCCCTAAAACTACAGTTTAAAGAAATACTTCAGGGCTGGAGAGAACTTAGTGGTTAAGATTATGTACTGCTCTTGCAGAAGACCTGAGTTCGACTCCCAACACACATAGGGTGGCTCACAATTGTCTATAATGGCAGCTCCAAGGGGATCTAATACCTCTGACTTCTGAGGACAACTGCATTCACTTGGACATATTCACACACAGATTCATGCAACTTAAAACAATAAAAAGAAATCTTAAAAGAAATCTGAACTGTATTTTGGAAATACCCATGATTAAATGAAAGCAGTAAGATTCAGGAAAAAAAAAAAACACAAGGATAGCAAAACAAATTTAAATTGGCTCACAAAGATCTCTGAATACTAACAAAATTCTATGGTGCTTTTGTTCTAGGAATATGTTTAAAAGAAAAAAGTTTGGAAATATCAGAAAACTAGAAGATGGAAAGAAAGTAAACAAAAACTAGGTAGGCCAAGAGAAACAAAACACAAAACGGGTACCAGAAAAATAACCTTGACCAGTTTCATAAACAGTGCTCAATAAATATTCATTCAATTAATTTATTTTTCTTTTAAGACACACAAAGACAAATTTTTATTAATATCCTTGGATCACATCTAATACTTGATTTATTAAATCACTACAACTTTGAACAGTTTAAAATGCTTAATTGGTTTTAATACATAGCTTTATAATTTTAATGAAGTCAGATGGGTAAGAAAAAATAATTAAAGAAACATCTACTTGCACCTAGAAACGCAAAACAGCCCAAACACGGCATAGTGGGTCAAAACCAAATATAGTCATTTCCTAAAATCAGAAATACATTCTGAGAAATATGTACTTAGGTGATTTTGTTGTGCGAACTTCATAGAATATACATATATAAACTTACATGGCTTGGCCAACTCTCTACTTTAACTCTATGATCAATCCTGTATAAACCTACCTTATGTTACTAGACTGAAAACTGTAAGAAATCCTGATAATACTGATACCAATATTCATAATATTGATCATTATCTGTGCTTAAATATAGAAATGCTATGGGAAAGGTATATTAGATACACTTAGGATATAATAAGGTTGAAGAATTTAATCAATTAACCTTGGCGTAATAACTTATTACTTTATAAGCTTTTTAGAACTTTTTGTCTCTTTGGAATAAGTCTGGTAGGGTTAAGAGATGATATATCCACCAAAAAGGCTCATGTGGTACAGGCTTTGTTCTTAGCTAGTGGTGTGGCTAAGAGGTGATTGGATCATAAGGGGCCTAACCTCATCAGTGCATTAACCCATGAATAAGTTCGAAAATGAAGGGGCTATTAGGAGGTGAGGTCTAGCTAAAGAACTGGGTCACTGGAGGCATGCCTTGGAAGGGGAACCCTGTCCCTATTCTACCACTACCTATTTCTCAGCTTTCTGGCTACCATGACTAAGAGCTTTTGCTCCACCAGGTCCTCCTGCCATATTTGTGCCTTTCTAGAGCCCTAAGATCAACTGAACTGGTGGATGATAGACAAGATTTGTGAAACTATGAATCAAAATCAATCTTCCTCCTTTTTAAATTGTTTCTCTCGGGCATCTTGTCACAGCAATGAAATGTAACTAACACACTTAGCTTAAAACACACATCTTGTACCTTCACAAAGGTACTGCTTTTTTTTTTTTATTTCTGTATGTGTATGAATGTATTGTCTGCATGCAAGTCTGTGCACCCGTGACGTGCAATGCCGCGGAGGTCAGAAGAGGGTGTCGGACTCCCCTGGAACTGGAGTTCTCCTGTAATTGGAGTTTCAGACGGCTCTTGGCCGCCATGTGGGTGCTGGGGATCGAACCCGGGTCCTCTGCAAGAGCGGTCGGCGCTCTTAACCTCTAGGCCATCGCTCCAGCCCCAAGGTACTGCTTTTATATTGTTATTCTGTAAGTTTCTCTATTTGTAATTTATTTTTATATTTTTTACTTTAAGCTTTTTGAATATATGAAAAAATGAATACACAAACATACACATTAACCCTCCATACTGCCAGGATTACCGAGATCACTGTCCTGTACTCTCCTTATTTCGTCTCATTGAACGGTCTTCAAGGACAATGTGTTTAACACACATGGAGCTTTCATCCCCCATGATGACAGTGCTACTGGTAAAATATCTCCCAACAGACAAGCCTAAGGTTCTTGCTGAGGAGGTGATGCTATTTCCAGAAATGTGCCCACAGTTTGCTTGGTTACATTGTTTTTATCACAGATGTATGTGAGAGTATATAATATATCATAAACATGCTTCTCTATTAATGAAAACCCTACAAAGCTGGAGTCTGTGTTATCAAACTTTGTGTGTATCTGGTGGATGTGTGCAAGTATGTGTGGAGGCCATGATGTCAAGATGTCTTCAACAATTACTTCTTCACTTTATTTTTTTGAGACGGGGTCTCCCACTGACTCTGGAGATTGCTGTTTGGCTACACAGGCTAGCCAGTGAGCTCTGGAATCCTCCTATCTCCATGCCTACCCTGGGAAAACAAGGCAAACACCATGACTACCAGCTTTATGTATGGGTGCTAGGGACTGGAAATCAGTGTCCTCATGTTTGTGCAGCAAGTACTTTACCCACCGAGCCATCTCCCCAACCCCTATGTTTTCAGGCTTATTAAGAAACTTGAGGTCTGGAAAGCTTCTTCATGGGAATTTTCTAGAGGACTGTTCTCCTTTTTTGTCCTCTTATATTTTCCTTTTCTCTTGCCCCCTATTCAACCATGTGTTAATAGGAACTTTACAGTTCCATTAAAATCTTAACAGACCACCACTGTCCCTTGTTGACCAAAACCTCATCATGAGGCATGTGATTATGCATAAGTAAAAGAAGAAGTACCTGAGTCAACATATAACTAGACATACCTGGAAAGCCACAAATCATATTACTCACATGCAACAGTACTCAGTATAACAATGTGACAAGCAGGAGAGAAGTCTCAGGGCCAAATGCACTACAGAAGATCACCTATACATCCTAACTATACACAAGGTCACCTATATGTCCTAACTATATAGAAAGGGCATGAGATTTAAAAATCAGAATATCTAAAGCAGTTCACTTGGCAGAATTTTCAGACATTAACTATGTTAATAAATTTAACACATTTTTCTTTTCAGGTAGTTTTGTATTGCTTGCCAGAAAAAGTTGTCAAGCACGAATTAACAGCAAATGTTTCTACTGAGACCTAACTCCTTTCAAGAAAGTGAAGTCCACTGAGCTCTGACAAAATGAAAATAAGAAAAAAGAAAATAATCTTTTGATCAATGTTGCAGAATTGTCCTTTCCTGAGCTGATGAAGAATTCTGATTTTACAGATATATCTAAATGTCTGTCTGTCTGTCTGTCTGCCTGTCTGTTTAAGACAGGGTCTCACTATGTAGCCCTGGCTGTCATGGAACTCAGTATGTAGACCAGGCTGGCTTCAGAGATCTGCCTGCTACTGCCTCCAAAGTGCTAGGAGTAAAGGTATGTGCAGCACACCCAGCAGAGAGTCCTAAATTTTAATAGCAAAACACACTCACTTACAGAATCAAAGTGAAAATAAACTACCTAAGTAGTTTTTCCCCAAGGAAAAAATTTGTGGTAAAAAAGCCAAATCCTAAAAAAATTTTTAAAAATCATTTTGGAATAGTATCTGTTTTGTAAAAAATGTGGCCTAAGGGCTGAATGTCATCTCCCTAAAGAACTCATGTAACAGTTTCAGGGATAGACAAACCATTCCGGGATGAGAACTGTCTCCTCAGCCCAAGCTAAAGGCAACTTCAAATGAAAGGAATAATTAAAATGAATCCTTCAATATTGCAAGAGATAACACTGGCTTGATAAAAACTAGGTCAAAAGAAGACAAACAAGTTCAGGAGATGTTTAACAGAAAGCTCCAGAGAGAAAACAGAGAAGTTCTCCTATGTTATTATAAGTGTAATGAGTTTGGAATGGGAGAGGAAAATATAAATTGTCGGGAAAGGCTTTGCAATTATTGTTATTTTCGCTCTACCTCAGGGTTTGTTTTCTAACCTCTGTTAGCTTGCAATTTCAATGAAAAGCTTATGCAGTGGTGATTAGGACCTGAGGAAAAATGGATTATGCAACACATAAGATGGATTTGTGCGAGACAGTCTATTTAACAATTTACAAAGAAAAGTAACTACTAACCAGACTGACGTTCACACTGGCCAGTCAGTGAGTACTTTATCCCAATAGTAAGTCAAGTTGATGCATCAAATAAAGATCCTAAGGCTGCTTGACAAGGTATGAAACTGGAGCTCACCATCCTATCCACCGATCTGGATGCCTACTCAGCTAGTTTGAAATTCATTATCTTCCCAGTCTTCCCATTTTAAATACTCCAGATTTCTGTTTCACCTCTTCTGATTATATTAAGCTTTATGCCAAAGTTCTCCGATTGCTCTAGCAGGGGCTAATCTCCCTTTTAATATCGTGGGCTTCAGACTGTATTTAATCAATGAAGAAGTATTTCTGACATCAAAACACTATGAAACGGACAGAGCCTTCAGTAAAAAGTAGTCCTTTCATTAAATTGTACCCTTATTACATGTACAAGACAAACTAAATTCACTAACAGTGTAATGTACATTATACTGGTAAACTGTCATGTGCTATTTTATTTTAGGTCACTGAAAAGTTGGCTCTGGAAGTGGAGTTGCCCACCCCCTCGCTACTTCAGAGCCAAGCATGTTTGTCAAGGAGTATCCTCCAAGGCCTCTTATTTGGGGATGGGAGGGCCTCACTAACTCTGTGACAGGGAAGGAAGAGAACAGTAAAACAACCCAAGAGTAAAAATATTGTGCCCTGCCCTTGAAAACAATTAGGCTGATTTTTTTATATTTTTATATCTTTATATCTCATGATATAAAGAGAAGCTGGAAGTTCAGCCATTGGAAGCTTATCCATGAAAAAAGCCTAATTAGGAACTAGAAACAAACACCTCAATTTCTCTAGTTGGCTTCTATTGGATCTTGTGAGAACCTGATTCGATGATGCTATCTCTCACAACTGTTAACATGTTCCTTTACTTGGAAGCTTTATCTGATGGGACACTTTATTCTTCCTGGAACTCTTTCAAGTCTCAACTGATCAGGCACTCCAGCTGACTGCCTAAAAGGGCTTCCCCAGTCATTTTCTGTTCTATATTTTGGTTTTGTTTTGTTTTCTTTCATTTTATCGTTGTTTTGAGACAGTGTATCCCTACAGCCACAGCTGTCCTGGAACTCTCTATAGACCAGGCTGGAATCAGTCATGATCATGGAGATCCACCTGCCTCTGAGTACAGGCATTAAAGTCATGTATCACCAAAATGGGTGCTTAAATTCCTTCTCATATGATTAGCAATCTCATTTTACAGATGAAGAAACTGAAGCCCCCAGAGATTCAGTAATTTGCTCAAGGTCATCCATTAAGAAGTGATAGAGGCACTGTGCCTCCAAAGCTGAGGCTCTTAACAATTATATACTATATCTCTTCTTTCTCCTCTGACTGCGAAGCCCTATTACTTTAATGATTCCATTCAGCCAAGAAGGCAAAAGTAATACAAAGAAAAAGGACAGAAGAAAAGGAGCAAAGAAATAAAGATCAAATATAAAAAAGATTACAATATTTGCTTTGTTATATTTTATCTTAAAGTTTTTAGTGCTTTTTTCTTTTTTTAATTAATATATATATATATATATATATATATTTTAAATCAAATATAACCCCGTGTCCCCCCACTAACCCACCCCACCAGAGCTCAGCATTCTGCCAAACATGCGTTTCATCTCTTCTCAGCTTCTCAAATTCTAGATGTGGAAGTTAACTGGTTTAAGCAAAGTTCATGTTAAGTCAGTTTCTTTGATGCAGTCCTTTCTTTGTTTGTTGTTGTGTGTTGTTTTGTATTCCATATGCATCACTCCCAACTGGCTTTGGACAGAAGCTCAAGGAACCATGGCAACAGGAAATACTTTACAACTAGGTAATGGGCACAGCATACACAGATGAAGGGAAAAACATTCGTTGTTTTGTTTCTTGACGGTGGACGTGTTACTTCACGCACATGATGTCCTCTAGCTCCGCCATTTTCCTGAAAAGCTCATGATGTCTTTCTTTACGTGCGCTAGAACCATTGATGTAAGATGTCACACATTTTCTCTCCCACTCATCAGTTGAGGGGCAGTTGGTTGGTTCCAGCTCCTTGCTAGTGTGAAGAGACCTGAAACAAACTGGCCGTGCATGTATCTCTGCGTGGGGTGAGTCTGTGAGGGTACAATGCCTAGGAGTGAGTTATGGCTGGTTCGGTTATAGGCTGTAAGTTTATTCAGTGCAAGGGTTCTCCAACTGCTTTCCATATGCTGTACCAGTTTACATTCCTACACCAGCAGGGATGAGTGTTCCCTTTTCCCACAACCCTCTCACCTGTATCATTTGTTTTCTTTGATCCTAGCCAGTCTTATTGGAGTAAGATGATATCTTAAGTGTTTGATTGCATTCCTTAATGGAGTAGTGATGCTGAACACGTATTAAGGTGTTTTTCAACATCTCGAATTCCTCACTTGTTGAAGTTCGCCTGTTCAGCTGTTTGCTTCATCTTGTGAGGGGGTCATTTGTTTTCTTTCTTCTTTGTTTTTTTGAGTAGTTTATAGTATGCTGGAAATCAATGCTATTGTCAAGATGTTGCTGCCGTGAAGGTTTGCCTCTACTCTGTGGGGATTTCCTTCATTGCCTTGATTGTTCTTTTGATGTAGAGAGCTTTTGAGTGTAATGAGGGCCCACTTGTCAATTGGCCCTTAAGTCTTTTGTGCAGCTGCTGTCTGATTTAAGGAAGTCTTTTCCTATGCCTATGTTTGTAGTCTACTGCCAACTTTTTTTTTCTATCGCCTTCAGAGATTGGAGTTTCACATGGAGGTCTTTGATCCACTGGAGTTTTTTTTTTTTTTTTGTACAGGGTGAGAGAAGGGGTTTAATTTCATTCTTCTACAAGTGGTGATCCAGTTTTGGCCAACACCCCTTGCTGAAGATGCCTTCTTTTCTCCATTGTGTCGTCTTGGCACCCTTAGTCAAATATGAGATGGCTAAAAAATTGTATGTCTCAGGTTTTGGAATCTTCAGTTTTGTTCCATTGGTCAACAGTCTGTTTTTGTGCCAGTACCGGGCTATTTTTATGAATATTGCCCTGAAGTATAGTTTGAAGTCTGGTATAGAGATCCCCTCTGTGTAGCTCTTTTCACTCAGGGTTATTTTGGCTATTCGGGGTCTTTTGTTTTTCCAAATGAATTTAAGGACTTTTTTTTCCCAAGCCTGTGAAGAAACTCTTGGGGATTTTATTGGGATTGTGTTAAATCTATACAAGAGTTTCAGTAGAATGGACATTTTTACAATGTTAATTTTCCCAATCCATGAGCATGGGAGGTTTTTCCATCTTCTGATGTCTTCTTTAATTTCTATCTTTAAAGGTTTAAAATTTTTGTTGTAGAGCTCTTTGGTGTCTTTGGTTAGGTTTGTTCCTAGGTGTTTTATTGTTTTTGAGGCTATTGTGAGTGGGAAGGTTTCTTTGAATTCTTTCTCCAGTTGCTTGTTGTTGGTGTAAAGGAAGGCCATTGACTTTTTTAGGTTAATTTTGTATCCTGCCACTTTGCTGAAGCTGTTAATCATTTCTAGCAGTTTTCAGCATCCCTTAAGTAAACAATCATATCATCAGCAAATAGGGATAGCTTGACTTCCTCTTTTCCAACTAATACACATTAAATTTCCTTTTCTGGTCTTATTGCTCTAGCAAGTATTTCAAGCACTATATTGAATAAGAGTGGTGACATAGGGCAACCTTGCTGAGTTCCTACCTTTAAAGGGAATGTTTCTATCATTTCCCCATTTAGGATGATATTGGCTGTGGGTTTCTTATATATGGCTTTGATTACATTGAGGAATGATCCCTTCAATCCAATTCCTTCTAGGACTTTAACCATGAAGGGATGCTGGATTTTGTCAAAGGCTTTTTTCACGTCAATTGAGATAATGGTGTGGTTTTTGTCTTTCATTCCATTTATGTGTTTGATGATGTTTATTGATTATCGTATGTCGAACCATCCCTGCATCTCTGGTATGAATCCAACTTGGTCATGATGGATGATCTTCTTGATGTTGGTCTGTATGCGATTTGCCTGTATCCTGTTTAGAATTTTGGCATCTGTATTCATTAGTGAGATGGGTCTAATTCTCCTTTTTGGTTGTATCTTTCCCTGGTTTTGGTAATAGAAGGAATTTGGGAGAAATTTCTTTGCCTTCATAGAAGGAATTTGGGAGAATTCCCTCTGATTGTATCCTTCTAAATAGTTTCAGTAATACTGGTTGTAGGTCTTTTTGAAATGTTTTATGCCGTGAAACCGTCTGGGCTTGGACTTTTTTTAGTTGGGAGGTTTCTTATTATATCCTCAATTTCTTCATATATTATGGGTCTGTTTAAGCTGTCGATCTCTTTTGGGTTGAGCATTGGCAAATCCCAGGATTTCAGATATTCATCCATTTCTTCTAGGTTTTCAAAATTGGTAGAGTATAGGTTTTTGAAGTATTCCTGTATGATTTTCTGGACCTTTTTCTTGTCTGTTGTGATATTTGCCTTTTCATCACAGATTTTATTGATTTGGAGTTGTTCCTTCTTTCTTTTGGTTAACTGGGCTAGAGGTCTGTCTATCTCGTTTATTCTTTCAAAGAACCAACTTTTGGATTCGTTGATTTTTTGTATTGTTTTCTTTGTTTCTATTTCATTGATTTCTGCTCTGATTTTTGTTATTTCTTCCTGTCTGTTGCGTTTAGGGTTCATCTGCATTTTGCGATTGGTGCATTAGAAAAAACGCAATAATCCACTTATTGCTTTTTTTCTAATGCACCAATAGCAAAATGCTATTGTTTAGTAAATGCTGCCAACATTTAAACAATCCAAAACATATAAAAAGAGACCTGGACTCATCCTACCGCAGAGATACATGCACAGCCCTTTTTATTGCATCTCTCTTCACAATAATGAAGAGCTGGAACCAACCCAAGTGCCCCTCAACTGACGAGTGGATAGAGAAAAGGTGGTACATCTATACAATGGAGTTCTATGCAGCGGTAAAAAAAGATGACATAATGAAATTTTCAGGTAAATGGATGGAACTAGAAGATATGTTAAGTGAAGTAACACAGTCCCAGAAAAACAACTGACGAAAGGTAGCCCTCATCTGTGGATGCTAGCACCAAGTACTTACATAGTTGTAAGGCAAACTAAGCAATGTTAATGTTATATTCTTTGTGAAAACAACTGTGCTCTCATATTGTGAATCCCTTAAAAGGTTCTAGAATTAACCTACAAATAAAAAAAAACAGAGACCTGCAATTCTTGTTCAGCTGCAGCTTAAGAGAAGTCATTGCTTCGTCTTTATTAATCAACATAATTTTGTTTGTATTTATCGAGCATTATCAGAAACTATCCTTAAGGGTCCTTGGTGACACATAATCCTGAAAACCAGCAAATATCATACTACCACACAAATAAATCTTATTTCTTGGCCTAATTTCTAAAAGTGCTATCATATTATACTTTGTTAGTTCTAAAAGAGCCAGGCATGGTGGGGCACGGCTTTAATCCTAGCACTTGGGAGGCAGAGGCAAGCGAATCTTTGTGAGTTCAAGGCCAGCCTGGTCTACAGAGTGAGTTCCAGGACAGCTGGGACTACAGGGAGACCTTGTCTTGAAAAGACAAATAAATAAATAAATAAATAAATAAATAAATAAATAAATAAATAAATGAGCCAGGAAGGCTAGTAATATGGACAAAAGTGGAAAAAGGAATGTGAACAGGGGTTTCTGCACTAGAAAGCTTTATTAGATGAGGTGAACCCAAAATGCTAGAATATGATGGTCTTAAAGATATACCTTCCAGATGGGCTTGGTGGCTCATGCCTTTAATCCTAACACTTGGGAAGCAGAGGCAGGCAGATCTTTGTGAGTTCAAGGCCAGCTTGGTCTACATAGTGAGTTCCAGGACAGTTGGAGCTACAGGGAGAGCCTGTCTCAAAAAGCCAAAACGATATACCTTCCATGAAAGCACAATCATGAAGAAGAATTTCCAGACACATGATATTCACTTCTTTTTAAATTAATTTTTAAAGTTACTATTATTAACACTTACCCCTTCTTTTGGGTCTGAATGGAGTCCTCCTCCTGCATGACCATGCCAACATGTTCTCTTTTCTATCCATACCCATGTCTGAAGAGCCTAGTTAACAATGATACCAAGCAGTACATTTATTAACTATTACAGAATTTTGAATGTTTAAAAAATCTGGCTTAATATAACCTAATGAATGTCTCTAAAACAAATTCAAAGGTATTGCATTTATATGGGCACAGTAAAGCAAAACGTATTCAGATTTAGCATGCAGCTGTATTTATACAAGGAATAGATAGTCTAGCTACTTTCTCTAAACATTTTTGAAACTAAAGTTTACATTATTTAGCTTATACTATACTTTTATTTGAGTTATCCCAGCTCCCTTACTGTCACTCACTGTGATGCTATAATCTGTTTTCTACTATAGGCAAGCAAAGATAATATAGTTAATGATTGGCAGTTTTAAACAACTGTCTTTTATATTGTTATGTCTTATATACCTATTTAGAAACAAGGTATTTTTGGTCCTTTATAATCTATCTTGGACTCTAGGCATTTGCACACTTTTTTTATATATATTTTGTACAAGATTATCAAATCTAGACCCGTGTGCCCCACCCTATCCCCTCACCCCACCAGAGCTCATGCATTCTGCCAAACATGCTTTTCATCTCTTTCTCAGTCTTTCTCAAAATTCTCCATGTAGAAGTTGACTGTTTGGAGCAGAAGTTCACTGTTTAAGTCAGTTCTTTGATGCAGTCCTTTCTGTTGTTGTTGTTTCCAATATGCATCACTCCCAATTACTTGAACAAAAGCTCAAGGCACTGTGCACAAGAAATACTGACAACTAGGTAATTGGCACTAGCATCCACAGATGAGGGATGCCATTCATTGTTTGTTTTTCTGGGACTGTGTTACTTCACTCAGCATGATGTCCTCTAGCTCCAGCCATTTTCCTGAAAAGCTCATGATGTCATCTTTCTTTACTGATGCATAGAACTCCATTGTGTAGATGTACCACATTTTCTCTATTCACTCATCAGTTGAGGGGCATTTGGATTGGTTCCTGCTCCTTGCTATTGTGAAGAGAGCTGAAATAAACATGGCCATGCATGTATCTCTGCAGTGGGGTGAGTCTTGAGGGTACATGCCTAGGAGTGGTATGGCTGGGTCAGGTGGCAAGTTCATTCCAAGTCTTCCAAGGGTTCTCCACACT
>VZQC01014087.1:766365-791137 GCA_009823505.1 Rhizomys pruinosus
TGGTCTCTGGAATACCAGAGAGTGTTACCAAAGGCCACTAAACCAATAAAGCAAATATAGGTCTCCTTGAGTCAAGCAAGACTCCTCTGTCAGCACCAGCTACACCTCACCTGCCTGGAAATACTGTGCAGCAGTGGCAGCCATATGCCTGTATATCCCAAATCTAATTGGCTATTAGCTCTCTCCTTGGAGGAATAACCCATGGCTGATGCCACAAACTTACATCCTCTAGTGGTTAGGAGATGTTATAAGCCACTGTAAGATCCTGTCATATTTTACAGAAAAAAACATAATTCATGGATTAACATACCATCCAAACATCTGTGTCTATACCAAAGTAACCTACCATAACAATTAGTACTGTTTAAATACCATATATCTAATTGCTTGTGCTTCATTAGTAGGATTGAAAGGTTATTCCTGGACAAACTGTCAGCCCCTAAATGGAAACAGCCAGAATTGACCAGAGTCCAAAACAACAGCTCCAGACAAAGTAGACTGTTTTGCTTCTCATCCACCTGTGCCCCTTTTCTAAGCCTAGGGAACAATCTGCAGAAGAGGGGGCATGGTAGAATATAAGGGCTGCGATTGAAACTACAGCAATATAGTCTGGACACTTATTTGATTAACTTGATTGAACATACAAGCCCCCTCCCCCCAGCTGGATGGTGGGACCGTTGGGCTGTGTGGGTTTGGGCACAACTGCTTGCAAATTTGTTTTACATGAAGGATGCTTGTACTCATAAATTATTACTTATTGTTAAAAAATGAAAAAAATAAAGAAGTAATAGAAAAAAAAAGACTGTTGGCAGGGCTGGAGAGGTGGCTCAGTAGTTAAGAGCACTGACTGCTCTTGCAGAGGATCCAGGTTTGATTCCCAGCACCCACGTGGCGGCTAAGAACCATCTTTGACTCCAGTTCGAGGGGAATCCGACGCCCTCTTCTGACCTCCGAGGCATTGCACAACATGGGTGCACCAACCTATATGCAGGAGACAGTACACTCATACACATAAAAAAATAATAATACATGAAAAATATTTTTAAAAAGAATGTTGACAATATACCTAACAGGAAAAATACACATATCAGCAATTCTGTAGAAAATAAAGACAACTGCTATCAAATCTTAAGCTTTGGAAAGTACCCATAAAGCCCCTTTTACCATTGCTAGCTATCTTGTTTTTCTCTAATCAAAGAGGTTTTTCCTTAAACATGAGTATTCAATGTAAATGAACTATTTCTGAATGTCCATTTTCAAACTGAGCTCCTACTACCATCTTTAAAATTATAAAATAATTCGGGCTTCTAAAAAGTTCAGAAAGCAATTTAAAAAACACATGTGGTATGCGTTACCCAGCCTAAGATGTAAGAGACATCCAGTGTCATCTATTCCCGGTTCCCCTAAAATAACTAGCACTGATTATTCACAAGAGCTTTCACTGCAAAGGTAAAAATTTAAGTCTGAAATGGATTAATGCTTTCTGAGGGCTATTCCTGAAACCTCATCACTATTTATAATATTGTTTCTAGGGGGAAAAATCTGGGTTCTAAATAACAGACATATAAACACTTCTGAAAAAAAGTCACTTTGTAAATTAGACTAGCTCTTAAAACCCCAAGGGCTAATAGCAAAATATCTTCCTCAGACAGACTGAAAAGAGGAAATGTTAATTCTGTGAAAACTAGAGGATTAACATTAGGTGACTTCTTGGGACCTTTGTAACTTTGAAACTATGCGTAAAAATATTTTATTTATTATTAGTGTGTATGTTTGTGATATAATCTATATGGAAGTCAGAGGACAACTTGCAGGAATTGGCTCTCTCTATCATGTGAGTTCTGGAAATTAAACTCAGATTGTCAGGCTTGGGGCCGTGCACATTTACTGGATCACCCATCTCACTGGCCCTGAAATTCTATATTTTTTAATGTATATCAGTGTTTTGTCAGCATGTATGTAAGTATACCCATGCACACAATGCCCACAGAGGCCAGAAGAGGGTGTTCGATACCCTGGATCTGTTAGACACCATGTGGGTACTGAGAACCAAAACCCATACCTCTTAAAGAGTAGCCAGTGCTATTAACTAAAAAGCTGTTTCTCCAGCCCTAAAATTCTATATTTTTATGGAATGACATATAAAACCTGTTATTAATTGGATTAAAAGAACTCAGCTGAGTAGCCTATAATTTATTTCTTCAATAAAAATAACACCTGAATTTATTTATAACATCATCCCACAAAGCAAGCAACCATATAACTACTGAAGATAACAGATATAACAAACGTGCACAGTATCAAAGAAATTCAATATACAGAAAATGGCAATCTGCCAGTACATTTTAGGAGGCAGGAAAGTTAAAATGCATACACTGAAGACTTATATTTATTTTGTCTAAAAAATAAGACATTCAGGAAGAACTGAAAAATTAAAGGATCTGTGATTTCTAAGCACAGCGCACACTCTCACATTAACAGGATTCATCTACTAATCATTAAACATAATATTAGTGTTTAATAGACAGTTGCATCCATACAATGTTGTTCTGTGTAGAAGTTCAATAAGGATTTGTGAAGTGAATACTAACACTAAAACCAATGACCCAGCATAGAACTCCCTCCATGTAAAAGAGTCAAGACCCAAGTGAAAAGCCTAACAAAACTAAAACCTATTTTTGTTACAACCAAATTATTTCTCTGAGGTAAAATTCAACTTTTACAAAAATAATCCTGTAGGAACGACTTTTATAAAATGGACAGAATGACTTTTAATTAATCTTGGCAAACTCACTGAATCATACACTCTTGGGACCTGGGCACCCGACCGTGATGCCTGAGAATTTCAATTTGCTATTCCACTCCAAGATAGTGATGAATGAGGGCATACTTAAAAATTAACATATCAGGGCTGGAGCGATGGCCTAGCGGTTAAGAGCGCCGACCGCTCTTGCAGAGGACCCGGGTTCGATCCCCAGCACCCACATGGCGGCCGAGAGCCGTCTGAAACTCCAATTCCAGGAGAACTCCAGTTCCAGGGGAATCCGACGCCCTCTTCTGACCTCCGCGGCATTGCACGTCACGGGTGCACAGACTTGCATGCAAACAATACATTCATACACATACGGAAATAAATAAAAAAAAAAATTTTAAAAAAAAAAATAAAAATAAAAAAAAAAAAATTAACATATCAAAGAGCCCAAAGGAAGAGAATCTCTTCACTAAAAACATTGTAAACAGAGTAAGAAGTGCTTGACCTTGTAACAGGAGAAGTTTTAGACCTAGGGGAAGATTGTCTGATAAGATAAGGGTGGATCTAAGCTGGTAGTTCCCCAGAATTGATGCTGGAGAAACAATTCTGAATAAAAATATAGGTGAGGACTGACTGTATGGCACAGTTCCCAGAGACATGTGACGGAACAAATGCCCTCGGAGTCCAGGCCCACTCTTGTAACTAAAGCTAAGCAGCAGACTATAAATTATTGTAATGTGCTAAGGTAATACTGCATAATCCTAGTAATAAATTTATTGAGTAATTACAGTTTACATCATTTTTGGAACAGTTAACTTTTATAACTCAACTTATGTTTATGACATCTGAAGATTTAACTAAGAGGAAACAGATCAAAAAAGGGTTGAGGTCTACATCAGTGGTAAAGCAATTAATTGCCTGACCTGGACAGGCCCTAAGTCAGATCCCCAGCATTGTCGAAAGAAAAAAGAAACACAAAATAAACAGATTAAAAACAATTTATTATTAACCCATCCAAGGATTAGAGTCAATTATATTATTCTGCATTCCTGAAGCTTTCGGAACAAAAGCAAGCTTCCAATTATGCACCCTTGCTGCTTACCATTTTTAACAGTAACCAAAAACCACATGTGAATACTATTATCTGATTATTAATCACCAGGGATGGAAACATAAAACATCTTAAATTCACCAGGACTGGGCCGGGCGTGGTGGCGCACGCCTTTAATCCTAGCACTTGGGAGGCAGAGGCAGGCGGATCTTCGAGTGATCTTAGTGATCTTCGTGAGTTCAAGGCCAGCCTGGTCTACAGAGTGAGTTCCAGGACAGCTGGGGCTACAGGGAGACCCTGTCTCAAAAAAACAAAAAAAAAAATAAATTAACCAGGACTAATAAAGTGAAAAGTAACAGTGTTTGTTTACTTTCCTGATACCTGTTGACTTCTTATGTTAATGATGCCCTCCCTCTTCTGTCCTCCCAATGCACTTAACAGACATATGCAGACAATAACATTCATATATATAAAATAAAAATAAAGAAATTTGTTTTCTTTAACAAAAGGCTGCCAGCAGCAGTCCCCTTTCAGGAATGCACTGCCATCTTCCCAAGAATATGGCAAAAGACTTTGGATGATGTCACCCATGAGCATGTAAATAAGTTTTTGGAGGCCACTGTGAAGCTCTGACTTTGGTGCCAGACTTCCCAGTCCACCCCCCGCAAAACCCACCAAGCCATTTTGGAACTCAGGTAGCACAGGTGCCTGACAACATCTACCAGTACCCTGCAATACCCTCCTGGCTTGGTGAGCATGAATCTGTGATGTGTGATTTGAATTATTGATAATAAATTTAAGCATTCATAAAAGGCATATTGGCTCCAACACGCCAATAGCGCCACCACCTGTAACCTTGCACTCGGTGCTCACGACACCCTAAATACATTCTTAAAGAGAAAACAGCTGTGATTTTTTTACACTTTTCATCAACAAAAAATTTTATTTCCTTCCTAATGGCCTAGAAACTGCTAGGGGGAAGGGGGAAGAGGGAAGGGAGAAGGGAGAAGGCAAAGCATAAGAGGAAAACAGAGAGGAAGCAGAGTGGCAGGCAGACTTCTCAATTTTTTGACTCCAATTCTCAGGTGAAAGCCGAAGGACAAAGGGGCTTTTACTGCAGGAGGAATGTATGCTATGAATGCTTGCTGATGAATGGTTGAACCATAGCACAGCAGAAGGATTTGAGACAGTCTTCATTAAGTTATAAAATCTTCAGGCTGAACTCTGTTCACATAAAACATAATGATTCTAGAAAAAATGTTGGTAGTGCTTTTGTTTCAGAAAAATATTAAGAAAAGTAAAGCCAACTTTCTTTAGAACATCACATAAAAGTATCATATAAAAAGCAATATTCCTACAATTTCTATCCCCAGCACCTGGCATTACCCCTGCTAACATTACTTACCACTAAACATACTTTACATTTATTTAATTTGTATTTTGTATATTAAGGTGTACAATATGATGAATAGGGAGATATGGTGAAATAATTATAACAGGCACACTAATTAATAACACAGCCATCTCCTTATGGTTACCTTTTTAAATTTTTTATTTATTATTTTTTATGTGTATGAGTGTACTGTCTGCATGTAGGTTGGTGCACCCCTGTCATGCAATGCTGTGGAGGTCAGAAGAGGGCGTTGGATTCCCCTGGTACTGGAGTTAAAAGACAGTTTTTAGCTGCCAGGTAGGTGCTGGGAATCGAACCTGGGTCCTCTGCAAGAGCAGTCGGTGCTCTTAACCGCTGAGCAATCTCTCCAGCCCCTATAAGTTACCTTTTTTGAAATTTTTTTTTAATTTTAATTTTTATTTATTTCCGTATGTGTATGAATGTACTGTCTGCATGCAAGTTTGTGCACCCGTGTCGTGCAATGCCGCGGAGGTCAGAAGAGGGTGTCAGATTCCCCTGGAACTGGAGTTCTCCTGGAATTGGAGTCTCTGACGGTTCTCGGCCGCCATGTGGGTGCTGGGGACCGAACCCGGGTCCTCTGTAAGAGCGGTCAGCGCTCTTAACCGCTAGGCCATCTCTCCAGCCCCTAAATTACCTTTTTTTGTATGTAGTCAGAGTACATCAAATCTACCCTGAGCAAATTTCTTGTAAATAATATGAAATGACTAATTACAGCAGCCATGCTGTCTATTAGCCTTACTCATTCCTAACTGCAATTTTTCACTCTTTGGCAGACCCGTTTCTTTCCTTGCCTCCCTGCGTCTCTTCATTAATTGCTTTCTACTGTTTTTCTGTTTGTTTGTTTGTTTGTTTTTTGTCTTTTTGAGACAAGGTCTCCCTGTAGCTCTATCTTGCCTGGAACTCACTCTGTACACCAGGCTGGCCTTGAACTCACAGAGATCTGCCTGCCTCTGCCTCCCAAGTACTAGGATTAAAGGCGTGCATCACTACATCATGCCATGAAACCATTTTTAAAAGATGCTGCATATGAACAAGACTGTATGGTATTTTTCTTCCTGGCTTATTTCATTTAGCATGATGTCCTCAAGGTTAATCATGTTATTGCAAATGACAGAATTTCCTATTCATTTAAAGCTAAATAATACCCCAGTACACACCCTCAAATTCTGTAACCATTTATTCAGCCAGAGATACTTCAGTTGCTTCCATATATTGGATATTGCAAATAATGCTGCAATGAGCATGGGAGTGCTGGCATCTCTGTGATATGCTAAATTCATATCCTCATGGTACATAACCACATAGATTGCTGGATTTTGACACCTTCACTTTTGATGTCTGGAGTAAATCACATATATTTCTTATTAATAATAGCTGGAATAATTTTTGATCCCACAAGCAGTGTACAAAGGTTCTCTTTTCTCCACAATCACACAAACATTTGGTCTCTCTCTCTCTTTCTCTCTCTCACCCTCCTCCCCCCATAATAACCATCCTCATGGGTATGATTTTGATGTGGTTTCAATTTGGATTTCTCTGGTGATGTTGAGTACTTTTTAAATTTAAAATCTTTCATGGTTCCATATGCATTTTAGGATTTCTTTTTTAAATTCTGGTTTAATACAAAAACCTACTGGAGTGTGTGTGTGTGTGTGTGTGTGTGTGTGTGCGTGCGTGCGTGTGTGTGTGTGCGTGCGTGCGCGCGCGTGCGTGCGTGCGTGCGTGCGTGCGTGTGTGCGGGCGTGTGTGTGATTAGGAATCCGACTCAGGGCTTTGTGCGTGCCAGGCAAGCATTCTAGCACTAAGCTACCACCCCATACTGCAATTGGAATTCTGACAAGGAGTTCATTAAGTCTACAGACTGTTTTAGACAGTACTGAAATTTTGGTGATAGTAATTCTTCTAACTGATGAACACAGGATATATTTCCTTTCACCTGTGTCTTGTTCAGTTCCCCTTATCAAAGTTTCATAATTTTGAACATACAGCTCTTTCATCTCCTTATTTATTTCTGTATGCACTCTATGGCTAAGTAGTTCACCCTTTTTGATGCCATGGTAAATGGACTGTTTTCTTGAATTCATTTTCCACCTAGTAAATACTTAAGGCTCTGCAAGCTTATAGTCACTGTCCCAACAGGATGGCCATTGTAGCATTAAATCAACAACAGATAATACATAAATGAATTAATGTGGCGATGGTGCAATAAAACTTCCAATGAAATCTGAATTTCATTTGAAAATAATCTATCACAACATATGTCCTTTTTATTGTTTTCCCAACTATTAAAAATGCTTTAAACATCATAGCAAATAATTATACAAAAGTAGGAAGCATGCTGGATTTGACACAACTGCTCTCAAGTCCATGCTAGTTGCTAATAAAGTAACAAAGAATCACAAAGGATCAGGAGGCAGAGGCAGGCGGATCTTTGTGAGTTCAAGGCCAGCCTGGTCTACAGAGTGAGTTCTAGGACAGCTGGGGCTACAGGGAGACCCTGCCTCGAAAAAACCAAAAAAAAAAAAAATCACAAAGGAGCTGCCAATTAAAATCACTCACCTAGTTGAGGGTATAGCCCAGTGGTATGTGCTTGTTCACCTAGCAAGTTTCTGAGTTCAATTTCAAGAATCACAGAAAAGTTAAAAAAAAAAAAAAAAGACTAACAGTATAAAAGTCAGAACTGACTTCTTTTTGATAATGAAACCAAAGGGGCAAATACCAACTATCATCAGCTGGGCATGGTGGCCCATCCCCCTAATCCCAGGCAGACATCTGTGAGTTCAAGTCCAGCCTGGTCTACATAGCCAGTTCCCGGCGAACTGCTGTCACAGAAAGACAGTCTCAAAAAGACCAAAAAACAAAGAAAAAAAAACCCACCATCACACTGAGTGAATTTATTAAGAGCACATTTAATAATAAATTATTTCACTGGGCTAAGAACTCAATAACTTTATTAAATTCCCATCACTATCTCTCTATTAAGATTTTTCAGCCAATCATGTGCATGCATAGAATGGAGACTTTATCGCACAGTTCCCTCTGCAACTGGAATACTGAGATAATGTAAAAAAAAGTCAAAGAAGGTGGAATTGGACCTATTTTCTGCTACTTTACAGTTTCAGCTTTGAGTAATGTAAGTCTTACTCTCTGTGTTTCATAGAAGAGAATCCTCAACCATATTTCTAACTTTCAGTTCCACAGCTGGACAATTTCAATTTGTTTTATATTTTTCTATAAATGCTCATTTATGTCTGTTGCTTTCTATGGCTGTGTCGATTGCTACCAATGACTAAATTACCTAGAAGCTTACCCTAAAGGCATAGAAGATGGCATTTTCATTTATGTCGGTCATTCTACAAGGCTTACTATACAGGTCATATTCAAACACGTTAGTTTTCTTTATAGGCACTCAAGAAAAGGCTGATAACAGGTGGTCCTTTGGCAGGAAATTCGTGATATTTTATATAGGAATATAGACTAAGAGAATATCAATATAAACATAAACCAAAGATCATGACTTACAAATGATACCCAATTGAGTCCTCATTAGCACTAGAATGAAAAGGAGTAATTGGTTTTGTGAATTTTAAATTCCCTTTAGCTTAGCCCTTTAGAATCTCTCCAGCAGAGTGACTGCTCATTTCTACTAAAGAAATAAGATAAAAAACAGGCATTTAGTGTAATTTCTAACAGCAATCCAATACTCCTCTCAACATGGCAGCTTCTCTATCCTTGCTAACCTGTTTTGTTCTTGTTTATTTCTCTTTTATGTGTTTATTGATTTCTTTTTCTTTTGCCTATTTATTAACTGTTGCTTTAGTGCTGCTAATAGCCCTGAAGCCTGAGAAGAGTGCTAACCCATATTCCATTATCTCCTCATAGTATAACTGAAGAATGCAACGGTGTATTTCTGACAGCACTACTATTGCCCAAACCAACCGAATTAGCCCCTCAAATGGAAAAAAAAGAGTGGGGGAGGGTTCCAAAAGACATTGCAAACTCACCCTTAAACACACACACAGAAAAATGTCTTAATTTTGCTCCCTCTCATTTTTTTCTGTAGGTATATTTAAGCCCTGAAAAATCTGTCAGTTTTTTTCTAAAAATATCAACTCTTCTTTTCAACTGCACTTCAAAAATTCCAAAAGGTGACCATAATTCATACAATAGCTAGAACGCTTGTTTTCACATAATGCCACAAAGAAATTTGACAGCTCTCCTAGAAGCATTTTAAGAGCTGTATTTTTAAAGTTGCCTTGAAAAGAAGCATCTAGAGCCTTCAAGTCACTTTAGAATGTTTTAAAGGTAAACAAACCATCCAGGGAGCCAGCCCAGCAGGTAAAAGTACTTGCTGTGCAAGCCTAATGATCTGAGTTTGATCCCAGGTTGCCACGTAAAAAGCCACGGCTCACATCTGTAATCCCAGCATTCCTATGCAGAGATGGGAGGCAGAAACAGAAGAATCATCCAGAAGAATCATCCAGAAGAATCATCCAGAAGAATCATCCAGAAGCGTGCAGGATAACTATCCTGGAGTATGCTGCCTCACTCAGCAAGGTGGAAGGTGAAAAGCAACTCCCTCAAATTGTCTTCTGACCTCTACAGGCATGCCATGGCATGTGCTCATGCTCATGCTTGCTCTCTCTCTCCCTCCCTCCCTCCCTCCCTCCCTCCCTCCCTCCCTCCCTCCCTCTACCTTCCCCTCTCTCTGTCTCATACACACAATAAATTAAAATTTTTTAAATGAATAAACAAACCTTGCCATAAACTGTCCCACCAACCTTGTCAAATAGTACTTAATTGTTGCAATATAAAAATCTCACACATTGTACAAAATGAAGATTTCAAAACACACAATACCTATACTTCCATAACTTAGCCTAAAACTGACATATGCAGAAATGTCACAGAAAGACAAATGAGATATTATCTAACCTAAAAAGAACCTTTTGTTTTTAGTTCATTCCTGGGATGCTTACTCCAGAATAGTATATCAAGTCCACTTATGAACAATGGAGTATTTTGTCTCTTATATTTTCCTTTTGATCTTGGCTTCCTAAGGTATGTTTGCATTATACAGAATGCTTACTAGGAATAGCTATTCTATAATCACTTTACTAGAAACATCTATGACCACTATTCCTTAAGCACATACTACTTGGCTGGCCTAAGGCACAATACTACCTACCTTCCTATCTTCCTTCCTATCTTCCTTCCTACCTTCCTTCCTTCCTTCCTTCCTTCCCTCCCTCCCTCCCTCCCTCCCTCCCTTTCTTCTTTCCTTCCTTCCGTCTGGGTTTTTTTTGTTTTTGGTCTTTTTGACACAGGGTCTCCCTGCAGCCCCAGCTGTCCAGAACTCTCTGTGTAGTAAATTCACAGAGATCAGACTACCTCATTTCTTTCTTATGATAACCATACAAGATAGGTGCTGTTGTTATTTCTATTTTATAGACAAGAAGCTCAGGCTCAGAGGCTCCTTAAGTCCACACAGCTAATAAGTGGTAGACAGGAGACGCTCATTCCAGACCCCATCAGTGCTAACAATATCAGCAGTATCACTGGACCCAGTGAATTTAGTTAACTGTCATCTTGCAGCATCTAGGTTGATTTTTTTCTGTTAATAAGGCACATGTGAACTTGTTTCTTTTTTGGTGTATCAGTGTAATTGTGATGTTAAAACAATAGTACTGAACTGGGTGTGCTGGCACATGCCTTTTATCTCAGCACTCTGGAGGCAGAAGCAGGGGAATATCTGTGACTTCGAAGCCAGCCAGAGCTATTCAATGAGAGCCTGTCTTGAAAACAGAAGACATATAACAAAAAACCCCATGGTAGTGATACATTTGCACTGCTTCAAATTTATTCTTTCATTATAGCAGTAATTAATCTTCCAAAACCTGTCAGATACGAATCAACCGTTGCTGAACTCTGGAATCTAATGAAAAACTAAATAACAACCAGGAGTACATAAAGAAAAATAGAGAAACTCTTCTGCTAAAATTCAGAAGATAGCGTTAAGGCACTTATGCTTACTCACACAGAAGCCCCGTCCTCCATGGACATGCCAGCCCATGTTTTAGGCATGCCTTACTGGTGCCAGAGAAGAAAACATGGACCCTGTTCTCAAAAGACAGTGGTTGTACATTTTCACAACTTTGGCAGCTTCCTGAAGGACTGGTTCAAGGGCTTACCATATTTTGCATTAATCAAAACTAAACCAAGGGGCTGGAGAGAAGGCCTAGCAGTTAAGATCTCTGACTGCTCTTGCAGAGACCCGGGTTCGATTCCCAGTACCCACATGGCGGCTGAGAACCATCTTTAACTCCAGTTCCAGGGGAATCCAACACCCTCTTCTGACCTCCGCAGCACTGCACAACACGGGTGCACAAACCTACATGCGGACAGTACATATTCATAAAATAATAAATAAAAAATAGAATTAAAGTGAAAAGAATGGATAAAAATGGTCATTAATAAATAAATAAATAAAGTTAAAAAAAAAAAAAACCTAAACCGAACCGGGACTGGCTTTCCATGGGCCATTTGTTGAAATTATAAAAAGAAATATGCCAGCCGGGGTGTGGTGGCACTCACCTTCAATCCCAGCACTCGGGAGGTAGAGGTGGGTGGATCTCTGTGAGTTCAAGACCAGCCTGGTCTACAGAGTGAGCTCCAGGACAACTGGTACTAAAAGGGAGACCCTGCCTCAAAAATACCAAAAAAGGGAAAAAACTAAAAAATAAAAAGACATATGCCTAAAGCAAGAAAGAGACAGTAAAATCCCTGGGAAGGAGGAGAGAAGAAGAGGAGATTTGGGAGCATGAGGGCTTTGAAAAGAGAAAAGAAATACTAGTTATAAAAAAGGTAACAATAAAGGAACACACAAGTATCTATGTGTGGTGGATAGCTTTAGTGTCAACTTGACTCACCTGAGTTGAGGGAGGCTCAATTGGGGAACTGCCTCCATTGGACTGGGCTGTGGCCATGAACATACAGTATTTTCTTCATTGTTGAGTGATGTGGGAGGGCCCAGCCCACTGTGGGTGGGCCATCCCTAGGCAGTTTGTTCTGTATTATATAAGAAAGCAGGCTGTGCATGGGCCAAGTGACCAAGCCAGTGGGCAGTGTTCCTTCATGGCTTGTGCTTCAGCTCTTGCCTCCAGGTTCCTGCCCTGAGTTCCTACCTTGGGGTCCCTCAGCGATGTACCTGGGAGATGTAAGCTATATAAACCTTTCCTCCCCAAGTTGGTACTGGTCAGAGTGTTTTGTCTTATAAAACAACATGAAAGCAAACTAGAACAGAAATTTGTAGCGGAGAGTGGGCTATTGCTATAACAGACTTGACCTTGGTGTCTTTAAGAGGACTGTGGAACTGTTTGGAACTTTGGGGTAGAAAAGTCATTGAGTGCCTAGAGTTTGTTGCTGTAGAGCTTTTGATTGAGTCCCAGCTTCTGCAGCTTTAATGGGAAGCAGAGACTATCAATGCTGTTTGTATAATATTTTGAATTGATAATCTGTGGGTTCTGATCATCTGGGGGTGAAGAATCAGCTATAATTAAGAAGAGACCAGAACCTGAAGTGAAACCTTTGTTTTACTAGGACAATTGATGCTGGTTAGGCGGAGCTAAAATATCAGCTGTAACAAGAGACCAGCATCACTGTGATGAAATCTTGGAAATATTTCCTCAGGGTCAGCACACAGAAGCTGTGGTCCAGAGTGGCCCAAGCCTCCATCCCAAGCTAGAAGCAGGACTTGGTAATGTGTAAGAGTCTCCTGCATGGTTTTGATGTTAAAACTGTGAAGGGGTCACACAGAGCAGCTGAGGCTTGGCACTGTGAAAGGCCAGCAAAGGCCACTGGTCAAAGTGCAGCCTCAGTTGCAATGAAGACACCCAGGATTGCAGGGATCATGAAGAGACCCTGAAGCTTCGTGCCAAGAAAGGTCAGAAGAGCCCATTCGTGAAGGTGCAGCCTCAGTTTCGTTAGAGACCCCAGCTTTTTGGAGATGCCAGGACCATGAGATGACCACCAAGGGCAGCAGCAGGTATGAAATAGAGCTGCCCTGGGCCTGCAAGATGATTTGTATGTGCTGTGGATGGCAGAGCCAGAGAAATGGAGCTACCAAAACCCTCTGCAGCCTATAAGATCCTGAGTAAATCTTGTCCAGCCTTGAGCTACTTTTCTACACTCTGGTTTTGCTTAGATGTGCCCGATTCTTCCCTTTTGAAATAAGACAGTACTTGTTTGGGATTTTACAGAAGCACACAGTAAAGAGACTTTTAAAAGAGACTGTGAGGGGGCTGGAGAGATGGCCTAGCGGTTAAGAGCACCGACTGCTCTTGCAGAGGACCCGGGTTCGATCCCCAGCACCCACACGGTGGCTGAGAACTGTCTTTAACTCCAGTTCCAGGGGAATCCGACGCCCTCTTCTGACCTCTGCAGCATTGCACGACACGAGTGCACAGACCTACATGCAGACAGTACATTCATACAAATAAATAAATAAATAAATAAATAAATAAATAAATAAATAAATAAAATCAAAAGTGATATATGTTGATATTTATTTTTAAAAAGAGAGAAAGAGACTGTGGGGATGGAGAGACGGCTCAGTGGTTAAGAGCGCCGACTACTGGGTTCCATTCCCAGCACCCACATGGCAGCTAAGAACCGTCTTTAAGCTAGACGTGGTAGTACACGCCTTTAAAATAAATAAATAAATAAACAAGTAAGTAAACAAATAAATAAATAATTTTCCAAAAAATAAGAGACAGTAGACTTTTAAGTGTTTGGACTTTTTTTGTTTGTTTGTTTGTTTTGGTCTTTTTGAGGCTGGCCTGAAACTGACTATGTAGACCAGGCTGGCCTTGAATTCACAGAGATCCGCCTGCCTCTGCCTCCCAAGTGCCAGGATTAAAAGAGTGGGCCACCATGCCCGTCCGTGTTTGGACTTTTTAAGGACTGTGGAGCTTTTAAAGTTGTACTGTCTTGGGCTGGAGAGATGGCCTAGCAGTTAAGAGCGCCGATTGTTCTTGCAGAGGACCCGGGTTCGATCCCCAGCACCCACATGGTGGCTGAGAACTGTCTTTGACTCCAGTTCCAGGGGAATCTGACACTCTCTTCCGACCTCCGCGGCATTGCATGACATGGATACACAGACCTACATGCAGACAGTACATTCATACACATAAAAAATAAATAAAATTAAAAAAAATAAATAACGTTGTACTGTCTTATGTTGTGATATTAATGTTAACATCATATCTTGGGGACAAGAAATGGAAAGAAAGGTTGTGGTTTAACAGTGATGTGGGGGTTTTTTGTGTGTCAAATTGACAAGGGGTCAACTGTATTGGCTTGCTTTACTGTCAAATTAAATCACGTGGGTTGAGGGAGCCTCATATGGGGAATTTCCTCCACTGGACTGACCTGTGGCCATGTCTGTTCGGTATTTTCTTGATCGTTGAGTGATGTGGGAGGGGCCCATACCACTGTGGGTGGTGCCACCCCTGGGCAGGCAGTTGTGTATTATATAAGAAATCAGTCTGTGCAGGGGCCAGGGGAGCAAGCCAGTAAGCACTGTTCCTCCACGGCCTGTGTTTCAGCTCCTGCTTCCAGGTTCCTGCCCTGAGTTCTTACCTTGGGCTCCATAAGTGATGAACTTTGACCCAGGAGATGTAAGAAGAAAAAACCCTTTCCTCCCCAAGTTGGTAGTGGTCAGAGTGTTTTCTACAGCAATTTCAAAGCAAACTAGATCACTATAAGATCTACTTAATATGAGGCCAAGAAAAGAAAAAAAAATGAAATGGAAAGAGCACATGACATTGGTGCAGTAGTGGCACTTTTAACTTGGGAGCAATCAATGGCTAACTCATTGGACTTAAAGCCCACTGAATGGGAGGAAACTCATGTGTGATACTGTAAGCATAGCCAAATACACATGGATGGAGAGGTTATAGATCTTAGAGAAATTCCCAAGGCTGTCACATCCCTAGGCTAATGTAACTTCTTATTAAGTGCAAACTATTCATGGATACGTTTACTGACAAATGTCCCAGACACCACTCATCAAAGAAGCTTCTTTTGCACCAGATGAAGACTACTACAGAGTACCACAACTCGTCATACACAGACATTGTCTGTGAACTGCCCAAGCCTAAGCACCACATCTACAATCTACAATGCAACCTCTATACCTAAAGCTCATACAACATAGAAAAAGGGGCCAAGAGGTACTAATTAATCTCTTAACTCTCATTAAAGGACTTCCCTCATGCAACAGGGGGCCAGGAACTCAAAAGGTCACACAAGACCAAACAGTGGAGATTAGGAGTCTGGACAGTGTGGTCCATGGACAGCTCTCCTATATTCAGCTTCACTCACATAGGGCTCAGGGAACATTGCAGAAGAGGGGACAGAAAGACTGTAAGAGCCAGGGAAGTGATGCCTGACCATAAGGAAACAGAATCCTACAAGCTCCTGGGACCCTGCTCATATGAGCCTACAGCAATAGAGTCAGCATGCACAAGACCTATGTGAGCTCAACCAGACAAAACCCTGGTATGGAACTGGGGAAATGGGCAGCAGAATCTCAATCTTAGCTGAAGAAATATCGGCAGCTGATTACTGTTGGATGAGGAAGAACTGGCCTTCTTAAAGTGAGGGACTCCAGATAGGCTGACTAGAGTTCAGTAGGTGAACTTGCACTGAGGAACAGCCAAAGAGATTAATTTGGCACAAGAGCCCTTAATACAAATGACAGAATGTATGAATTCCAGTGGAGGCAGGAGCTGTGGGAGGGTACCAATGGAGAAAGGGCTATAAATATGATTAAGACTGATTGAGATGTTATTTATGAAATACACAAAAATTCAATTAAAAATTTTTAAGAACTAACAGATTAAATATGCCAAAAATTAAAGATGAAAGAGCCCATAAATTATCAAGAGGAGAAATAAAAAGTGAAAACCTATCTGGATATATCTGCAATAGAACTGAAAAAATATCAAAGTAAAACAGCATCTTCTAAAAGACTCTAGAAAGAATAAATAACATCATGATGTAAAGAGAACCAGATGGACACTAGTCTTCTTAGTTGGTATACTGGATGCAAAGAGTAAAAAGGAAACAAGGAAACAAGGAAACAAGGAAGGAAGGAAGGAAACAAGGAAGGAAGGAAGGAAGGAAGGAAGGAAGGAAGGAAGGAAGGAAGGAAGGAAGGAAGGAAGGAAGGAAAAAAGGGAGGGAGGGAGAGAGGGAGGGAGGGAGAGAGGGAGGGAGGGAGGGAGGGAGGGAGGGAGGGAGGGAGGGAGGTTGGGAGGGAGGGAAAGAAAGGAAAGGAAAGCACAGAATACAACAATGTTGAATTCAGAAATCTTTGTGAAAAGCTGTTTGGGTTTTTGTGGGGGGTTCTTTTGGTTGTTGTTGTTTGAGATCCTCTTGCTTCAGCCCCCAAGCACTGGAATTATAAATAAGTATGTGTGACCATGCCTGACTGATTCGAGAGTTTTAATAAAACCAAATTGTCTTTTTATGTGATAGCATTCAAAGGACAAAGTTACATGGATATGTCCACTTTTTTAAAAAATATAAATCATCAAAAAAAGAAAAAAATTATAAATCATCA
This sequence comes from Rhizomys pruinosus, assembly GCA_009823505.1. Classification (NCBI taxonomy): domain Eukaryota; kingdom Metazoa; phylum Chordata; class Mammalia; order Rodentia; family Spalacidae; genus Rhizomys; species Rhizomys pruinosus. The sequence goes on from VZQC01014087.1 coordinate 783,209, forward strand.
AGTTATATGGTTACAATATCTGACTTTTCTATACATATAGTCTGAAGGTGTTAAAAAAATGCATGACAAAGCTGGGTGTGGTACTACAGGACTTTAATCCCAGCACTCAGAGGCAGGTGGATCTCTGTGAGTTCAAGGCCAGCCTGGTCTACATAGTGAGTTCTATAGGACAGCTGGGGCTACAGGGGGACCCTGTCTTGAAAAGACCAAAAAAAAAATCACATGACAAAAGATATAGTAGGGCAGTGGAGTAGAGCCTCAGCTATATAGCAAATTAGAAGACAGTCTAAACTACAGTCTGTCTCAAAGTCCTAAAAAAACAAAAACAAGCAAACAAAAAATAATGACAGCCCTGTAGAAAAGGGATACAACAGAATGACCTGTTTATAAATCGGATGAAAAGTAGAAACTATTTCAAAATAAGCTATTTCAAAAAGAAATTGAGAAAATAATACAAGATATTTTTAAAACCATAAGTCCAAATTAGATGAACTCAAAATAAGTGGAAATAACTAAAGGAGAATTTGGAAAGATTATTTTAGGAAAAATAAATTAAAAAAAAAAAACATAAGAGCAAGTAAGCAAAGAATAACGTCGTAAGGGAGGATGGGGATGGAGTTCAACAGAATACCTGTCTAGAACTTGTGACCTCCCAGCCCAGCACTATAAAAGAAAAAAAACAACAACGAAAAAGAAGACATGAAATGTTAAAAACCAGGAAAAAGTGACAAAAAGGGTTCCAGATAAAATGGCATAATCAAACATAGGCAAAGAAGATCAAGCATAATGTCCACAAAGAAGAAAATTAAAATCTACATCCTAATCTCAAAACCCACCACAAAACTATAGGAATTAAGACAGGGTGGTATTGCAAAAGACAAATATAAATCAATTGAATAGAACTGAGATTCCAAAAGTAAATAAACACTTAAAAGGTTTTTGTTTGTTTGGTCTTTTTGAGAAAAGATCTCCCTCTAGCCCCAGCTGGCCTGGAATTATATAGACCACCTGGAATTATATAGAACAGGCTAGCCTTGAACTCACACAGATCTGCCTGCCTCTGCCTCCCAAGTGCTGGGATTAAAGGCACCAGGCCCAAAAATAGTCTTTTTATCAAATGCTCCCAAGGTAAGGATATCCGTGTGAAAATCCCCCCAAAATGGATTGCATACATAATTCCAAGTACACGAAACATAAAATGCATAACAGAGCTTTTTTGTGGTCTTGGATTAGGCAAATTTTCTTGCATAAGATACCAAAAGCATTAACAATAAAATAAAAACTCATATAAATTGGACATAATCAAAATTTAAAACCTTTGTGCTTCAAAAAATATTGTTAAGAAAATGAGACAATTTACAGGAAAAGATACTTGCAAATTATATTGCCAGTGAAGGATATATCCAAAATATAAAAGGTACATTTATAACACAACAAAAAAGGGATAGCTGAATTAAAAGCCGAGAAATGATTCAACAGACATTTCTATAAAGAAGCCCGTGAAAAGATGCTCAAAACCATTAGCCATTAGAATGCAAGTTTAAACCACAATAAAACACCATACCACATTACTAGTATGGCTGAAATACAAAAGACAAACAAAGATAAGAATCTGTCAAAATCAAATAGTAGTCCCTTATAAATAGTATACATAGTAGTCCCTTTTTATTTCTAGGGGATATACTCTTACTGCCACTGGATAGTACCAAACCTTTATACATATAGTTTTGTTCTTAAAATTAATCCCTTTTCATTTACAGGTAATGCTCTAAGGCTTGTCTTTGACATATACAGATCGCCAAAATCACTACTTACTCTTATGCTTTGGGGGCTATTACTAAATAAGGGCTGATTGCACATAAGTACTGTGATACCTCAGTCAATCAGATATCCCATGGGATGATGATAGCACATAATGTATAGATGAACTGGTGTTATGGTTAGAATGTAAAATGTCAATAAAAGGGCCTAGCTGGGCCGGGCATGGTGGCACATGCCTTTAAATCCTAGCACTTGGGAGGCAGAGGCATGCGGATCTTTGTGAGTTCAAGGCCAGCCTGGTCAACAGAGTTCCAGGACGGCTGGGGCTACAGGGAGAACCTGTCTCGAAAAGACCAAAAAAAAGGGGGCTAGCTGGCTGAAGTAGGCCCCTAGGGGGCAAATCTTAAAGGTTATAGCTGGCTCCTGCTTCCTACCTAAGCTTTCTGCTTTCTGGAAAATGCCATGTCATCACTACAAGCTCTGGATACCATGGGCACAAGCTGGTCCCACCACTAGGCCATGATGGACTAGACCCTCTAAATTATGAGCCAAAATAAACTTTTATTCCTTTAAGCTGTTTCTGTCAGATATCTTGTTATAGCCACAAAGAAAGGTTTTTACAGGGATTCTTCTAAACCTGATATTAATAACAAGGGATATTAAGAATAGCATTTATGTGATTTTCTAAGTATTATCAAGAAATTTGATGCATAGAACAGTTTTTTAATTAGTTCCTTTTCTTTCCCCCTTTCCTTTCTTCCTTCTATTTTTCTTCTCACTCTATAGCCTAGGCTAGGCTTTGACTCACTTCACAACCCTCCCTCACCCTCCTAAAAAGAAGCCACACCTAGCTTCAGTAATTATTTTTAGAGACCTCAAGGTAATCCTGAGTTAGCCAGTCCAACACCTAAGCTTGGGCTGGGAATGTAGCACATTGGTAGAGTGCTTGCCAACATCTAAGGACAGGGTTACAACAAATATACACCACTGAAGATTCATCTTCCTTAAACCATTTTAACCCTGGTCCTGGCCAGGCATGGTGGTTCATGCCTGTAATCCAGCATTTGGGAGGCTGAGGAAGATGGTGAGATCAAGACCAGCCTGAGATACAATGAGGTTCCAGGGATATATAGTCTGGGATATACAGCAAGACCTGTCTCAAAAATACTCTCCCCACAAAAGAAAAAAAAGACCTTTATGCTTCTATGTAAGATATGGAAATAATTCCCTACTAACCGCAGTACCCTGGGAATAATATTCAAGTTCTTTGTTATCTGACATCAACAAACCTTTTCAATCATATCTGCTTTAACTCCATCTCATCAAGTCAACACAGGTTCCTTCTTCATGATTCAACCAATCCAGGATCAAAAATATTTTTAGAAAATTGCAAAAAAAAAAAAAATAATAAAATAAAATAAAAAATAAAATAAAAACTAAGGAAGAAAGAAAAATTGCACCTATACTAAACATGTAAGGCCTTTTTTTTGTCATTCCCTAAAAAGTACTGTATAACAAGTATTAGGTAGCAATCTAGAGGTGATTGATTTAAAGCATAGAGGAGGACACTGCTGGTTATATGCAACTACTATGGCATTTTATATAAGGGATTTGAATAGCAGCAAATTTTAGTGTCCTCCTGCCAGAGCTCTTCTAAATCACATCCCAGGCCTCTACAGACACTGAAGAATGATTGCTCTCACTCTCCTTCACACATGCTTTGCACTTTTATAGACATCAACTCTCTTGCCTGGAATGTCTTCTCCCTTGTTCTTTATCTGAATTTTTTTTTTTCTAAGCCTTGAAATAATTCCTTCTCCTCTGACCGCCTATTTATATAATCCACTGATCACTTAGTCATGTTATCTTTTCTACTATAGTTCTGAATTGTTCCTTAAATCTTTGCCATCTCTCCAGCATAGGAAGAATTTTTATCCAATTAGTCTATGCACTCAATGAGGGCAGGAAGCAACCCTTATAGTTCTATATAATGCCTCGTAAGGAAAATGCTCATGTAACTTGATATAATTTCTTTCCATCTGGAATATCTATGTTATCATTTCCACAGATAACTAAAATGAAAATTAGGCTAGAACTGAAAGTGAAGGTAAATTGATTTCTTGCTTCCAAGAAATCATTGCTGACCTTGTTTTGATACCTTTTCAAATTTAAAGGCAGGGTATGGGAAGAAAAGGAAAGGGAATTCAGAAAGGAAAAGGAATTCAGAGTCAAAGAGGGCATCAGTAGATAATAGAAACAAGGCAAGATGATACACACTCAGAATCCCAGGACTCAGGAGGAAGAATGGCAAATTCAACATCAGCCTGGGCTGCACAGTTAAACCTGTGTCAGAAAACAAAAGAACCCAAAGCCAAAGTCCTTCTCTTATTAGTCTCTCCTCCTCTACATCAAATACTTGTACTCTAACTTTAGTCATGAACTCTCAGAGTTGGAGAACCAAGTAGAAGCACTACTACCATGAAATAACCTATATAAGATTTAAAAACTAACATTTAACCTCCATGTATGTGTTCAGCACACAACGTGGAGCACAGGATAATGACCAAGCTAAGTCAGCATGTGGACATCGTATAATTTCTAAATCAAGCCTCGCCCACAGAAAGCAGCTCAGATTCCTGCAGCTGTTTTCTTAACTTAAAGGATACAGCAAAACAGAAACTATAACTAGGCTCTTAACCTTCCCATATACTTTGACATATTGCAGTATCACAAATTTCATTGTAGAAACTGTGGACAATACAGAGAACAGAAAATAATTATTGGGCATTATCCTACCACCAAGAGACAAAAAAATGCTTTTACATTTGGGCAGGATTTCTTTTCATCTTATTTCTTTAGAAATTATTTTATTGACAGAGGCGGGCGGCTTGTGCCAGACCAGCTCAGGAGCAGGGTACAGGGGTGCAGCATTAGGCAGGGGGATTGTGGGAAAGGGAGGCTTGGCCTGCTGTGCATAGAGGCAAGCGACCTGTGCCATACCAGCTCAGGAGCAGGGTACCAGGGCAGCTAGGCGGGTGGCCTGTGACAGACCAGCTCGGGAGCAGGGAACCAGGGTGCAGGCTAAGCAGGCAACTCCCCCCATACACACACAAATGGAATTCTGGAGGGAGTGTTCAGTAAGCCCTACAACCAACCTAGAAGAACTGGCTGGCAACAGCAGAGGAGCACAGGGCTCAGAAGGTGTCATATGGGTTATTACCTACCCAGTTCTTGCAGAATAGAAAGGGAAGAGTGAGCTAAACCTTCCAATACATAACCAAAATTGAAAGCCTGAAATCTAGACAACACTCCATGAATCAGGGAAAGCAATCCTTCAACACAGGGAAGAGGCATTTGAGATTTGCATGGGAATACAGGCAAAAGCAAACCCACATGCCAAAAACACAAAGAAAGAACAATATGGAAAAAGTGCAGAATAATTCCACACTAAAGTCTACTGAACCTGTGGAGGATTCCCACAAAGGGACCTCCCTGGAAATACCCAGGATACAGATTGTAAAACAATGACAGATATATTCAAAGAAATCATAGAACTAAGGGGATAAAATGAAATACTCAGAAAAGACCTAGAGGAAAAGAATGGCAAACTTCAGAAAGAACTAAAAGGAGAAAATGACAAACTCCTGAAAGAGCTAGAGGGAGAAAATGACAAACTCCAGAAGGAAGTGGAAACACTGAAAAGATCCCATGCTGAAATGAAAAAGGAAACCAACCAGTGAAGTGAGGACCTACAAGAAGAGATTGAGAAGCTCCAAAAGGAAGTGGAAATAGTAAAGAAAACACAAGATGAAATAAAAAAGGACATCAAACACTCATCCAATCAAGAGGAAAGAATGAGAAAAAGCCTCAGAAATAGAATAGAGGAAGCAGAAAAAAAAAAATCAGACCTGGAAGATAACACAGTACAAATAAAAAGCTCAAGTAAAGACTATGAAAATTTAACAAATACACAGGAGTGTAACAACCAAGAAATGTGGGACACTATGAAAAGATCAAACCTCCGCATCATAGGGATAGAGGAAGGAGAAGAATCCCAAGAGAATGGTATTGATCAGATCTTCAACAGAATAACAGATGAAAATTTTCTCAAACTAAAAAAAGACAAACCCATACAAATACAAGAAGCACATCACCAAATAGGCAAGACCAAAAAGAAACTCCCCATGCGATATCATAGTTAAAACGCTAGACGCCCAAAACAAAGACAAAATTCTGAAAGCCACAAGAGAAAACAAGTTACATATAAAGGGAAACCTATCAGAATTACAGCTGACTTCTCAGTGCAAACTATGAAAGCAAGAAGAATGTAGACGAAAGCATTCCCAGTGCTACACTACAAATGCCAACCCAGGTTAGGATACCCAGCAAAAATGTCGATTCTAGTTGAAGGAAAAAGAAAAATCTTCCATGACATAAACAAGATGAAAGAATACAGGTCCGGAAAACCAACCCTTCAGAGAATACTTGAAGCAATTCAAAGTGCAGAGGAGAAGAGCAGCTATCCTCAGGTACCTTGAAAGGGAAATTAATAAAAGCATGACTACAGAAGTAGAAACCAAGACCAAAAATTCAAATGGATAATAAGGGGAAAGGACGCTACACACATCTCTCAACTATAACCTTAAATATTAATGGGCTAAACTCCCCAATCAAAAGGCATAGACTGGGAGAATGGATTAGGAAACAGAATCCATCTATATGCTGTCTACAAAAAACCCATCTCACCCTCAAGGATAGGTGCCAACTGAAAGTGAAAGGATAGAAAAAAATATTACAAGCAAATGGTACCAAAAAGAAAGCAGGAGTTGCTATTTTAATATCAGACAAAATAGGCTTCAAAGTAGAAGCAATCAGAAGAGACAAAGAGGGTCATTACATCCTTATCAAAGGGAAAATTAACCATGAAGACTTCACAATCATGAAAATATATGCACCAAACTCTGGTGCACCAATCTTTATAAACACAACTCTACAGGACCTCAAGGCACAGATTAACACCAGCACACTTGTAGTAGGGGACTTTAATACCACACTGAGCCCCTTGGACAGATCAATTGGACAAAGAATAAACAGAGAGACATCTGAACTGAATAATATGATACAGCAAATGGACCTCACAGACGTCTACCAAATATTCCACCCAAGCACCAGAGAATACACTTTCTACTCAGCACCTCATGGAACATTCTCTAAAATTGACTACATACTGGGACAGAAAAAAACCTCAACAAATAAAAATAATAATAATTTCATGCATTCTATCAGACCAAGGTGCAATAACACTCAATATCAACACCAAGATAAGCCCTACTACCTACACGAACACATGGACACTAAACAACACACTCCTGAACAATGAATGGGTTATGGAAGAAATAAAGAAATAAAAGCATTCCTGGATCTAAACAACAATGACAGTACAACACAACAAAACCTATGGGACACCTTAAAAGCAGTTAAGAAGGAAGTTTATATCCTTGGGTGCCTACATTTAAAAACAAAAAAAAACACAAATAAATGAGTTAACTCTGCAGCTAAAAACACTTGAAAGACAGCAACAACTGAACCCTAAATGCAACAGACAGGAAGAAATAACAAATATCAGAGCAGAAATCAATGAAATAGAAACAAAGAAAACAATACAAAAAAAATCAATGAATCCAAAATTGGTTCTTTGAAAGAATAAACAAGATAGACCTCTAGCCCAGTTAACCAAAAGAAAAAAAAAAGAGCAACTCTAAGCCAACAGAATTCATGATGAAAGGGGAAACATCACAACAGACAACGAAAAGATCCAGGCAACCATACGGGAATTCTTCAAAAACCTATACTCTACTAAATTTGAAAACCTAAGCAAAATGTATGAATATTTGAAATCCAGGAAATCACCAAAGCTAAACCAAGAAGAGATTGACAGCTTAAACAGACCCATAATATTTGAGGAAATTGAAGATGTAATTAAAAACCTCCCAACTAAAAAAGGCCCTGGTCCAGATGGTTTCATGGCAGAATTCTATAAAACATTTAAAGAGGTCCTACAACCACTGCTACTCAAACTGTTCAGAAGGATGCAAAGAGGGAATTCTCCCAAACTCCTTCTATGAAGCCAGCATCACTCCAATAGCAAAACCAGGCAAAAATACAAGC
>VZQC01014087.1:797569-878079 GCA_009823505.1 Rhizomys pruinosus
GAGAGAGAGAGAGAGAGAGAGAGAGAGAGAGAGAGAGAGTGTGTGTGTACATACAAAAGAATATCCTTAGAGGCTGGGGAGATGCCTCATTCAGTAAACTGCTTGTGTGTGTGTGTGTGTGTGTGTGTGCGTGCGTGCGTGCGTGCGTGTGTGTGTGTGTGTGTGTGTGTACACATACAAAAGAATATCCTTGGAGGCTGGGGAGATGCCTCAGTCAGCAAACTGCCTGTTACATAGCTTCAAGGACCTGAGTTTGGGTCTCTAGTGCCCAAGTAAAAGCCACATCTATATAACTCCAGGTAGGGAGATGAGCAGATCCCTGGAGCTCATTGGACTAGCCAAATCACTAACCTCCAAATTCAATGAAAGACCTTGTCTCCAAAAATAAGGTAGAGGGTTGGAGAGATGGCTCAGAAGTTAAGAGCACTGGCTGCTCTTGCACAAGACCCGGATTCAATTCTCAGAACCCACATGGAAGCTAACAACTGCCTGAAATTCCAGTTTCAGGGGATCCAACGCTCTCTTCTGACCTTCTCGGGCACTGTACAACATGGGTGCACTTACATGCATGCAGGCAATACACTCATACACATAAAAGAAAAATAAGAAATAAAACATTTTTAAGAATAAAGTACAAAGTGATTGAGGAAGATATGGAGTGTCATTTTTTTTTCAGTTGAGTAGCCACTGAGAGTCTGTCCATGTTCTAGTAAATATCATTCCACCATTGCTTATCCAAGCAACCCTAATTAAGCTCACTGGGTCACATGCAAAAACATGAAACGAGGAAGCCTTGTTAGGAAGAAGGCGTTAGCAGGAGTGGGAGTAGGACAAGAGAGCATACTGGAGACGAATATGACCAAAATGTATTACATAAATATATAAAATTATCAAAGAATCAATTTGAATAATTTTGAAAAGAAAAAGTTAAAAAAGACAGTAGACATAATGTGCACATGTATGTACACATGTAAGTACTCAGACATATAACACACACGTAAGAATATTCTTATAGGGTCGAGGATCTCAAAGAGCTCAAAGGTACAGCTCTTGCCTAGAATAAGGCAGGTCCCTCAGTTTTATCCCAGTACCACAAAGCAAGCAAGAATATCCATGGATTAATTCATAAACTTTAAGTGTTTTCCTTATTGTATCAGTACAATAGATTCACAGATGTAGATTTACTGGGATGAAGAACATGAACATTTTTAAAGGTTTGTTTTTGGACATACTAGCCTTCAGAAATAGCGTGCCAAATTACATCTCCAAAAACAGTACATAAGAGTTATTTCAGGGGTCTGGAGAGATAGCCTGGCGGTTAAGAGCGCCAACTGCTCTTGCAGAGGACTCAGGTTCGATCCCCAGCACCCACATGACAGCTGAGAACCGTCTTTAACTCCAATTCCAGGGGAATCAGACACCCTCTTCTGACCTCCACAGCACTGCATGACACGGGTACACAGACCTCCATGCAGACAGTACATTCATACACATAAAAATAAATAAAATTAAAAAAAAGAGTTATCTCAAACCAGAGTTGTGGTGCATGTATTTAACCCCAGCATTCAGGAGGCAGAGGGAGATGGATCTCTGTGAGATCAAGGCCAGTATGATGTGCATAGTCAACTCCAGGCCAGGTGGGGCTACAGGAAGATCCTGTCTAAAAACAGTTATTTCACTAGAGCAACACTAGGGTGGGTAGGTTTATTTTTATGATGGTCAACAGAACTGACTGAAAAAGAATATTTCAATGTGGGGGTGGGGTGGGGGGTGTTGTTGTTATTGGATTTTGGCTGGTTGATTTTGCAATGTTCAGGATTAAACCTAGGGCCTTGTGCACAACAGGGTAGCACTCCACCTCCTGCAATACCAAACGGCCCATTTCGCTGTTGTTTTTAACTCATTTCTCTGATTTTAAAAGTGAAGTTGATCATCTTCATGTATTTAGTTGAGTATCCCTTTCATACTTCTCTACTTATCTCTTTAACTGTCTAATTCAATTTTTAGTGTCTGTAAAAAGTTTCATTGGACAAGTTCTTCATATATTAAAGACCCCATCTTGTAAGTGATTGCTCTTGTGGTAAGGACTTTTATAAAGAGACATAATCCAGCCTAATGACTTTTAATTAACCCCAGCAGAAACACATACTCTATCTAGTGTCTTGTGACCTTGGCACCTGATAGAAATTCCTAGATAACCTCAGTTTGGTACTCCACACAAAAAATGAATGAATGAATGGATGAATGAATGTGGGTATGCTTGAGAATTAACATACCAAAGTATTAAAGGTGTCCACTGGAAGGAGTGACCTTGGATGAATGGGATATTCTATCGCTACGGATGAAAAGGCCAGGTGTTCTGTTAAATTAAGGTGAAGGCAAGCTTGTATTTCCCCAACTGAAACTAGAGAAACTATTTGAATAAAATTATGGGTGGGGCCAGACTTGGGACACAGTTCCAGGAAAGGAGTTCCAGCAGATAGTTCTATCAACACAGTTCCAGGAGACAGATGGTTCCAAGAGAGATCTATAGGAACGAGTGTCCTCTGAGTTCGGGTCCATTCTTAAAACTGAAATTTAAGAGGAAGGCTATTTATTCAGCTGATTATAATGTTAACATAGAAATGTCGCATGATTTAACAGTTTCCTATATCACCCTTGACAAAGATGTATTTTATATGTGTGTGTATAGAAAGAAATAAAAGAATTCCTGGAACTGAATGACAATGATAATACAACACAACAAAACCTATGGGACACTTTAAAAGCAGTCCAAAGAGGGAAGGTTATAGCCCTGGGTGCCTATATTAGAAAAACAGAAAGAGCACAAGTGAATGATCTAACACTACAGCTAAAAGCACTTGGGAGGCAACAACAGATGAACCCTAAATGCAACAGACAGGAAGAAATAACAAAAATCAGAGCAGATGGGGCTGGAGAGATGGCCTAGCGGTTAAGAGCGCCGACTGCTCTTGCAGAGGACCTGGGTTCGATCCCCAACACCCACATGGCAGCTGAGACCGGTCTTTGACTCCAGTTCCAGGGGAATCCGACACCCTCTTCTGACCTCCGCAGCATTGCACGACATGGGTGCACAAACCTACATGCAGACAGTACATTCATACACATACAAGAATAAATTTTAAAAAACTTAAAAAAAAAATTGGAGGGCTGGAGAGATGGCTCAGGAGTTAAGAGCACTGGCTGCTCTTGCAATGGACCCTGGTTCGATTCCCAGCACCCACATGGCAGCTAACAACCATCCATAACTCCAGTTCCAGGGGATTCGACCCTCTGTTCTGTCCTCCTCAGGCATTGCATGACACAGGTATGCTTACATACATACATGCAAAACACTCATACACATAAAATAAAAATAAATTAAAAAATTAAGTAGTATCTGAGTGTAAATTATCTTAATGCTATATGTGTTGGATTCAGCTACATCCTTATAGAGAAAATAAAATAGAAATCTTTATTAAATTTCATACTAATATATCATGCATCATTTTTTTTTNGAGAAAGAAAGAAAGAAGAAAGAAAAGGACAGATGCTCTTGTGATGCTTACTCCTGGGTGTCAATTTGACTAAGGAACAAATAAGAAGAAAAAGGATATTCGGATTGGATCAAATAAGAGAAAAAGGATCTTCGGTTTGGATTACCTCAACCTGGATGGCCCCCCCAAAAATGCAAGGAGTTTTAAAGGCCACGGCAGAGGGAGGGAGCTGGCCCTTTTTCCTGCGGCTTTTGCCTCTCTCACTGGTGAGTTTGGTTTGTCTTGCTGCTGTGATCAACCCTTTCGGATCCCAGTGTGTAATGAGACTGGCAGATCTTCTGGGATCCATCGGGCCTTCAACACCAGATTGGGTCTACTGAAACATCCAGACTTGCAGACTGAGCAGTTTCCCTGATTCTCAGCCTCTGCAGTGGGGCTTGGCTACTGTTTGACTCCTTGAACTCTGTCACGTTGAGCAAATCCAATAAATTGTATATCGCTATATATTCTTCCTGTTGCTTCTGTTCTTTAGAGAACCCTGGATATAACTGTCCTTCAACACAGATGATTATTTGTGTATGTATGTATGTTAGTATCTATATGTATATATATAAATATATCTATATTATTAGAGAGATGAGATTAGATGTAGAGGGATTGAGGAGAGGATTGAGAGAGAGAGAGGCCGAGAGAAGCAATACAAGTTGGTGGAAAAAAAATGGAATTTCCATGTTAAAGTATCACTATATTTTGATGATTTTTTGGTATCACAAGGTTCATTTATGTTATTTTGATGCCATGTGTATTATAAAGTTCAAAAAAAAAGGGTTTTCCACACAGCTTTCCACAGTCGTTGTATACGATGTTAACCTTCCCACCAGTAGTGAATGAGTGTCCCCTTTCCGCACACACCTCTCCTGCACTTGGTATCATTTTTTTCTTGCTCTAGCCAGTCTTAATGGAGTAAGATTATATCTTAAATGGTTTTGATTTGCATTTCCTTAATTGATTCGTGATGTTTGACACTTCTTAAGATGTTTCTCAGACATCTCTAATTTCCTCACTTGTGAAGTTCTTCGTTCTTGCTCCATCTATTGAGGGGTCATTGTTTTCTTTTTTTCTTTGTTTTTGAGTATTTATTTTATTCTGGAAATATCCAATTACTTGTTCAGATGTATCACTGGGAAGGTTTCCTCCAACTCTGTGGGTTTCTCTTAACTTTCTTGATTGTTCTTTTTTGATTTACACCGAATATTTTTAGTTGAATGAGGTCCCATTTGCAATTGTCGGACCTTAATTCTTTTGGTTTTTTTTTTTTTTTTTTTTTTTTTTTTAAGTTTTTTTTTCCTATAGCTATGTCTTGTAGTCTGCTGCCAAACTTTATCTTCTATCACCTTCAGAGTTTTGGGTTTCACGTGAGGTCTTTGATCCATCTGGAGTTGACTTTTGTACAGGTGAGAGGTAGGGGTTTATTTATCTTCTACCAGTGGTGATCCAGGTTTTGCCAACAGCATTGCTGAAGATGCTGTCTTTTCTCCGTTGTGTCTTTTGGCCCCCTTGTTTCTATTAAGAGGCTGAAATTGTAAGTGCTCAGATTTGGATCTTCGTTTTGTTCCAATGGTCAACAGGCCTGTTTTTTTCCCAGACCAGGCTGTTTTATGACTATTCCCGCCCCTTGTTAAGTTATAGTTTGAAGTCTGTTATAGAGATCCCCCCCTGCGTAGCTTTTTGCTCAGGTTGTTTTGGCTATTCGGGGTCTTTTGTTTTTTATCCCAAATGCATTTAAGGACTTTTGTTTTCAAGCCTGTGAAGAAAACTGTTTGGGATTTTTGATTGGCATTGAGTTAAATATATACAAGAGTTTCGGGTTTTAGTTAAAATAGACATTTCTACCAATGTTAATTTTCCCAATACCATGAGCACGGCATGGGAAGTTTTTCCTCTTCTGATTTGTCTTCTTCAATTTATTTTCTTTAAAGGTTTAAATTTTGTTGTAGAGATCTTGGTTTGTCTTTGGTTAGGGTTTGTTTAATAGGTATTTTATTGTTTTGAGGCTATTGTTGTGTGAGAAGGATCTTGAAAAGACCGTACTTGGAAGGACTTGGATGAAACTGCCACCTTGACCCCAGCCAATTCCAATTGGGCATGTACCCCTCCAAGACTCACCCCACTGCAGAGATCAGAGATATGTGCACGGCCATGTTTATTTAGCTCTCTTCACAATAGCAAGGAGCTGGAAACCAACCCAAATGCTCATCAACTGAGAGTGGATTAGAGAAAATGTTGGTACCTCTACACAATGGAGTTCTATGAAGGAGAAAAGAAAGATTACATCATGAGGCTTGCAGGAAAATGGCTGGAGCTAGAGGACATCAATGCTGAGTGAAGCAAGAAAGAAACACCAGTCTCCGAAAAACAAAAACAATGAATTGGTATCCCTATCTGTGGATTGATAGGTGCCAATTGCCTAGTTGTAAGATTTCTTGTGCATGGCCCCTGAGCTTCTGTCCAAAGCAGTTGGGAGTGATGCATATTGGAAACAACAACAAACAGAAAGGGACTGGCATCGAAGAGAACTGACCTGAACAGTGACTTCTGCTCCAAAACAGTGAACTTCCTATGGAGATATTGAGACAAGGACTTTGAGAAAGAGATTAAAAAGCATATTTGGCAGAATTGCATGAGCTCTGCAGGGTGGGGTTTTGGGGGGAATCAGGGGGGAGGGAATGGCGGATGGGGACAAGGTCTCGATTTGTTTTAAAAAAATAAAAATAAATTTATGAAAATAAAAAGTTCAAAAAAAAGACCAAGAAAATGTGCTACGACATGTGTATGGCCGGACTCATGAACTGGGGTGGGGTGGGTGTCATGGAAAAGGGAAAGTATCTAAGTGACTGAGAAACTATGTATGAAACAACAAAAACACCACTAAAAATATTTTATTTTAAACCAACTATTTTTATTATTTTTCTTTTATGTAATGAGTGTATTGTCTGCTGTATGTAAGTGCACACCTGTCATGCTATTAGTTACCCACAGAGGTCAGAACAGGGTGTAGGATGTAGAATCCCCTGGAAATTGGTTTTTTACAGATAGTTGTTACTTACCATGTGGGTGCTGGAAATCGAACCCAGGTCTTCTGCAAGTACGGTCAATGATTTTTCATGTGAAGGCCAACGCCTTCTTAGCACCCTCATCTTATGTCTTGGTACATCATATATTTTTTCACAATTTAAGGACTAGGAAATTCTAATTACCCTGAGTTGATCACTATACATTGTATGTATTATCGTAGTATACTTCTTAAATATGCATAATTATCTATAAATTTAAATTTAGATCCAGAAACATTTGTGCAAGCCTATAATGCCAGCACTGGGAATTTAGAACGAGTTTAAGGTTATCTTGGGATTTTCATTAAAAAAATAAAAATTTTTTTTTTTTTTTTTTTTTTTTTTTTTTTTTTTTTTTTTTTTTCAGTTTTGTTTTGTTTTTGTTTTTTTTTTTCTTGTCTGTGTATGTAACTGTATACATGTCTGCATTTGCTTGCAAGTTTGTGCACTCGTGACGTGCAGCCCGCCGGAGGTCAGAAGAGGGTGTCGGATTCCCCCTGGACCTGGAGTTCTCCTGGGGAATTGGAGTTTCAGGACGGTTCTCGGCCGACATGTGGTGCTGGGGATCGAACCGGGTCTTTCATCTGTAAGGGAGCGGTCGGCGCTCTTAACCACTAGGCCACTCTCCAGCCACTTATTTTCAGTTTTTTAATATCTGTGTGTGTGTATTGAGAGAGAGAGAGAGAAAAAAAAAAAAAAAAAAAAAAAAAAGATGAGAGAGAGAGAGAGTGTTGTGTGTGTGTGTACCACATACATGCAAAAATAAAAACAAAAAAAGGGGCTGGAGAGATGCCTCATCAGTTAAAATTGATTTCTGTTTGTGTGTGTGTGTGTGTGTGTGCGTGCGTGCGTTGCGTGCGTGCGTGTGTGCGTGTGTGTCTGTTTGTTACACATACAAAAGACTATCCTTGGAGGCTGGGGGAGATTGCCAGTCAGCAAAACAAACTGCCGTTACATTCGCTTCAAGGACCTGAGTTTGGTCTCTAGTGCCCACGTATAAAAAGCACATTCTATCTATAACTCCAGGTAGGGAGATGAGCAGATCCCTGGAGCTCATTGGACTAGCCAAATCACTAACCTCCAAATTCAATGAAAGACCTTGTCTCCAAAAATAAGTGGGTAGAGGGTTGGAGAGATGGGCTCAGAAGTTAAGAGCACGGCTGCTCTTGCACAAGACCCCGGATGCAATTCTAAGAACCCCCACATGGAAGCTAACAACAACATGGCCTAATTCCCGTTTCAGGGGATCCAACGCTCTCTTCTGACTTTTCTCGGGGCACTGTACAACATGGGTGCACTTACATGCATGCAGGCCTTACCACTCATACAATAAAAGAAAAATAAGAAAAAATAAAACAGTTTTAAGATAAGAAAGTAACAAAGGGGAGTGAGGATATGAGATATGAGTGTATTTGTTTTTTTTTCAGTTGAGGAGCCATGAGAGTCTGGCCATGTTCTAGGAAATATTCTTTCCTACCATTGGCTTATCAAGCCCACCTCTAATTAAGCTCACTGGGGGGGTCACATGCTAAAACATTGAAACGAGGAGGAAAGCCTTTGTTAGGGAGAACGGCGGTTTTTTTTTTGTCTAGCAGGAGTGGGAGTAGCCAAGAGAAGCATACTGGAGACCGAATATGGCCCAAACATGTATTACTATAAAATATCTCAAAATTATCAAAGAATCATTTGAATACTTTGAAAAGATCATAAAAATAGTTAAAAAAGGACAGTTAGACCTAAGTGCACCTGTATGTACACATGATAGTTACTCAGACATATAACACACACGTAAGAATATTCTTATAGGGTCGAGGATCTCAAAGAGCTCAAAGGTACAGCTCTTGCCTAGAATAAGGCAGGTCCCTCAGTTTTATCCCAGTACCACAAGAAGAAAGACTATCATGGATTAATGTCATAAACTTAAGTGTTTTCACCTTTTTTGATCAGTACAATTAGATTCACGATGTAGATTTACTGGGATTAGAGAACATGGAACATTTTTAAAGGTTTGTTTTTGGACATACTAGCCTTCAGAAATAGCGTGCCAAATTACATCTCCAAAAACAGTACATAAGAGTTATTTCAGGGGTTCTGGAGAGATAGCCTGGCGGTTTTAAAGAGCCGCCCAAACTGCTTCTTGCAGAGGACTCATGTTCGATCCCCAGCACCACACTTGACACGCCTGCGACCGTCTTTAACCTCCAATTCCCCAGGGGGAATAGGACACCCTCTCTGACCTCCACACACTGCATGAAACGGGTACACAAACCTACATAAACCTACATAAACATACACAAACATACAAAACAAACAAACAATAAAAATAATAAAATTAAAAAAAAGAGTTATCTCAAACCAGAGTTGTGGTGCATGTATTTAACCCCAGCACTCCAGGAGGAGCGGGAGATGGATCTATGTGATATCAAGGCAAGTTATTGGGATTGAATAGTCAACTCCAGGGAAAGGTGGGGCTACTAGGAAGATCCGTCTAAAAAACATGTTATTTCACTTGCCGCCAACCACTAGGGTGGTAGGTTTATTTTTTATGATGGTCAACAGGAACTGGACTGCAAAAGACATTTCAATGTGTGGGGTGGGGCTGGGGGTGATTGTTGTTATTGGATTTTGTGGTTGATTTTGCCAATGTTCAGGTTTGAACCTAGGGCCTTGTGCACAACAGGGTAGCACTCCACCTCCTGCAATACCAAACGGCCCATTTCGCTGTTGTTTTTAACTCATTTCTCTGATTTTAAAAGTGAAGTTGATCATCTTCATGTATTTAGTTGAGTATCCCTTTCATACTTCTCTACTTATCTCTTTAACTGTCTAATTCAATTTTTAGTGTCTGTAAAAAGTTTCATTGGACAAGTTCTTCATATATTAAAGACCCCATCTTGTAAGTGATTGCTCTTGTGGTAAGGACTTTTATAAAGGGGGACATTCATCCAGTCCACATGATTTTAATTAACCCCAGCAGAAACACATACTCTATCTAGTGTCTTGTGACCTTGGCACCTGATAGAACTTCCTCAGATAACCCTCAGTTTGGTTAACTCCACACAACAAATGAATGATATGACTGGATGAACGACTATGTGGGTATGCTTGAAAGGTGGGGTGTGAATTAATCAACAACGTATTAAAGGGTCCACTGGAACCGGACGTGGACCTTGGTATTGAATGGGCTATTCTATCGCTACGGATTGAAAAGGGCCAGCGTGTTTGGTACATTAAGGTTGAGGCAAGATTTTCGTATTCCCCAACTGAAACTAGCAGGAAAAACTATTGAATTAAAAAATTTAGGGTGGGGACAGACGTGGGACACAAGTCTCAGGAAAGTTTGAGTTCCAGCAAGATAAGTTTTCTATCAACACCAGTTCCTAGGAGACAGAGTGGTCCAAGAGAGATCTATACGGAACGAGTGTCTCTCTGAATTTGGGTCCATTCTTAAAAACTGAATTTAACGAGGAAGGCTATTTAGTCAGCTGATTCTAATGTTAACTAGAAAGAAAATGTCGCTATGATTAACCAGTTTCCTATATATAACCCTGGACAAAATGTATTTTATATGTGTGTTGTATTAGAAAGCAAATAAAAGAATTCTGGAATTCTGATGACAATTGATTAATACAACACAACAAAAAACCTATGGGACACTTTATTTAAAAGCAAGTTCCTAAGGGGGAAGTTTATAGTCCTGGGTTCCTATATTAGAAAAACAGAACGAGCCAAGTAAACAATCTAACACTACAGCTAAACGCACTTGAGAGGCAGCGCAACAGATGAACCTAAACGCAAATCAGATAGAAGAAATAACACAACTCAGAAGGCAGATGGGGCTGGAGAGACTGGCCCTAGCGGTTAAGAGCGCGACTGTCTTGCAGAGGACCTGGGTTCGATCCCAACACCCAATGGCAGCTAGTACCCGGTCTTTGACTCCCAGTTCCAGGGGATCCGACACCTCTTCTGACCTCCGCAGCATTGCACGACATGGGTGCACAAAACCACATTGCAGACAGTACATTATTACACATACAAAAATAAATAAATAAATAAACTTTAAAAAACACACAGAGCAGAAATCAATGAAATGAAACAAAGGAAACACAACTTCAAAAAATTAATGAATCCAAAAGTTTGGTTCTTTGAAAGAAATAAACAGATAGACCTCTAGCCCAAGTTAGTTACCCAACAGAGAACAGACCCAAGAAGAACAACTCCAAATCAATCGAATCTGTGATGAAAAGGGAAAAATAAAAAAAAAAAGCTCCAGAACAATCTACGGGATCAGAAAATACCTCAAAAAATATACTCTACATAAGCTTTGTTTGAAAACCTTAGAAGAAATGGATGAATACAAGAAATCCTGGGAATCACCAGCTTCAAACCAGAGAGATCGACCCAGTCTTAACAAACCATATATATGAAGGAAATTGAAAGATTTTAAGATGTAATAACGAAAACCTTTCCAACTAAAAAAAAAAAAGCCTAGGCCCCAGCGGTTTTCATGGGATCAGAACAGAATTCTATTAAAAACATTGCTAAAAACGAACTTACAACCCTTATTACTCAAATTATTCAATGATACAAACAAAGGTTATTCTCCCAAATTCCTTCTATGAAGCCCAGCACTCACTCTATTACCAAAACCAAGCAAAGCTGGCAAAGATACACACCAAAAAGGAGTAACATAGACCCATTCTCACTAATGAAACACAGATTGCCAAAATTTTTTAAACAGGATACTGGCAAATCGCTTACAGACCCACATCAAGAACTGGATCGATCCATCATGACCAAGTCTTGTATTCATACCAGAGATGCAGCAGGGATGGTTCAACATATGAAAATCAATAAATATTATCAAGCATATAAATAGACTGAAAGATAAAAACCACACAATCATCTCAATTGATGGGGAAAAAGCCTTTGACAAAATCCATTTTTTTTTTTTTGGTCTTTTTGAGACAGAGTCTCCTTTTAGCCCCAGCTAGCTGTCCTGGACCTCGTTCTGTAGACCGGGCTGGCTTTGAACTCACAAAGATTTGTCTGCCTCTGCCTCCCAAGTGCTAGGATTAAAGGCGTGTGTCACCACACCCGGCCAGACAAAATCCATTCTTATTCTAAGCATAAATATGGTCTTATAACTCATTACTTCCAGGGTTGAATTGATAATATTTAATCACTAATCCATTCTCAGTTTGTTTTGGTATATGGCATTAACATCTAACTCTTTTTTCCTCTACTGATATGAATATCAAAGAATGTATCAACATTCAAGTTTTATTTGAGTCTTCATTATTTGATACTTGGTCTCATTAACCTCCCTGCCTATTCATAAGCCAGTGTTTCACTATTTACTTTATAGTACAACCTAATATCTGAAGGAAATCAATTTCTCCTTCCAAATGTACCCACATTACTCTCCTCCAAAATATTTTTGGCTAATCTCATCAGTTTACTCTTCCAGAGAAGTTATGAAAATAATTCTGTCAAGGACACCTTAAAAAAGTTCTTTTCAAGATTTTTATTAGACTCTATTAAACCTACTAATATTTAAGAAACACCTCTGGACACGGTAGTGCATGGGAGGCAGAGGCAGGAGGATCTCTGTGAGTTCAAGGCCAGTCTGGTCTACATAGCAGACCAGACCCTGTTGTAGCTCCAAGCCAGCTGGGGCTACAACAGGGAGACTCTGTCTCAAAAAGACCAAAGAAAAAAAAAATCAACAGTACTGAATAATCTAGCATTTTTCCCCATGTATTCAGATTTAATTTACTTCAGGAAAGTTTTTAACTACGGTCATCTGGGTCTCAAACATTATATATATTGCTTTTTGTTGATGTGTATATTCACTATATATAGTGCAAAAAAATCCCTCTCATTTTATTTTACTTCAGACAGGGTTTGTTATAGGTTAGAAACAAACACATTAATGCTGGAAAATTATGGGGAAGGTTTAACCGGAATGCCTCCCCCCCCCCCACTGTTAGTGTAGAGGCAGCCATGTGACCTTCGGGTTTGCGGACATATACACAGTTGCTTTTACAAGGGTGATGTCTTAGAGAAGGATTGTATAGAGGATAAGTATTTGACTAATATATCAAGCATTTTACAAAGAGCAGATGTATGCTGTTAGCTATCTCACCACATCTCAAGATTTCCTACATTCCTGAATTCTCAGGCCTGGGATCCTCCTAGGAGTTCCCCAAAGCAGTGGGGTGTGGTGGCCCAAACCTTTAATCCTGGCATGCCTTCAATCCTAACACAACAGAGGTTTATCTTAAAGTCAGAGAAATGGATTTCTGAACAAAATGGAGAAACAAAATGGATTTTATCTGGCCCAACTTATGGTCTTGGGTCTCACTATGTAGTCCTGGCTGGCCTGGAGATCACTATGTAAAACCGCTTTGACCTTTATCTCACATGGATCTGCCTGTCCCTGCCTCTTGAGTACCAGATTAAAGAGTGTGCCACCATACCTGGCCCCTTCATTTTATTTTCTATGAACTAAGTGTCATCTTCATAATACATGGAATTATTTAAAACTTTTATATCAACCTCTATTGAGTATACGCTTCTTAATTAAAAAGCTATATATAAGCCAGGTATGGCAGTGAATACCTGTAATCCCAACACACAGGAGCCTAAAGTAGGAGAATCCTGAGTTCAAGACAAATCTGTCTCAAAAAGAAAACAATCTTGTCTGCAAGGCATGCCCAAAGATCATCTAGAAGAATCAACTGAGGTGCTGGAGAGATGGCTCAGAAGTTAAGAGCACTAGCTGTTCTTGCAGAAAAACTGGGTTCAAATCCCAGCACCTACATGGCGGCTGTCTGTAACTCCAGTCCCAGGGGATCTGACATCCCTCCCTGACCTCTTCAGGCACTGTATGACACAGATGCACCTGCATACATGCAGATATAACATTCATACACAAATCAATTAATTAATAACAAATAATCAAATTAATTTTTTAAAAAAAGAACCAACCAAAGCTCTTGAAAAAATTCTCCACCCCTAATTTCAACCAAAAACCAACACTTCTTCCTGTAATCTTTTTTTTTTATTTAATTTTTATTGATGCTTTGTGCATTTCATACATCATTTTCCAATTCAGATCAGGCATATTTCCCTTTCCCTTCCCCCCCACCCCCACCCCATCCCAGATCATGCATTCTGCCATAACTGTCCTGCATCTTTCTCTCAGTTTTTTTTTTCATTTTTTAGCTCAACAGAATAATAGATGAAAACTTCCCCAAACTAAAAATAGACAAACCCATACAAATACAAGAAGCACATAGGACCCCAAACAGACAAGATCAGAAAAGAAACACCCCACGCCATCTTCCTGTAATCTTAAATACCTCATGAGTATCTAAGTATAATTGCTATAATTAATAAGATTAATTAGCTTACTAACATGACCCATAACTACCTCTCCAGTCTTTATCTCCTTTTTCTTTTGAGACAGGGTCATGTATCCCAGGCTCCCTGGGTAGCAGAAGAGGACCTTGCACTCCTGACCCTCTTGTCTACACTTCCCAAATGCTAAAAATACAGGCATGTGCCACCATACCCATGCTCAGATTGAAACCAGAGCTGTGTGCATGCAAAACAAGGACTCTACCAACCAAGCAGTATCTCCAGCCCTCAAGGCTCTTATACCACCTTACCCTGTGTTACCATACTTGAAAACAACACACAGCTTTTAGTGTATGTACTTTCTTCTCCTTGAATTTCTCTCCTTTTCCTTCTTTACCCAATTAAGTGTTTTTTTTAATTTTATTTATTTTTGTATGTGTATGAATGTACTGTCTGCATGTAGGTTTGTGCACCCGTGTCGTGCAATGCCGCGGAGGTCAGAAGAGGGTCTTGGATTCCCCTGGAACTGGAGTTCTCCTGGAATTGGAGTTACAGAAGGTTCTCAGCCGCCATGTGGATGCTGGGGATCGAACCCGGGTCCTCTCCAAGAGCAGTTGGTGCTCTTAACCACTAGGCTATCTCTCCAGCCCATCTTTACCCAATTAACTCTTACTCATCCTTCAGAGAGTAACAGAGAGATCCAATTTCCATATTAGCACATCTCATGGCAGCATACATCTCCAGGTATGGCACCTGTAACCTTTCAATTTTGAATTTAAATCTTTGCTTGAGCATTGCTAGAGAGCCTCACACACGCTGGGCAGTCTACACTTAAACACAACTCCAGCCACGGATCTATTTTGTCCATCCATTTGGTCCATTAAATCCATGAAGTGATATGTGTATGAGTACGTAAGTGCACCCATGTCATGCAATGCCCATGGAGGTCATGAGAGGGCAGTATATCCCCTGGAACTAGAGTTAGGGATGGTTGTTAGTTCCCATGTGGGTTCTGGAAATCAAACATTGGTCCTCTACAAGAGCAGTCAGTGCTCTTAACAACTGAGCCATCTCTCCAGTCCATTATAATCACTTCTACTTAAAAAGGGAACTTCCTAGCTTGGTGTGGTGGCACAAGCCTTTAATCCCCAGCACTCAGGAGGCAGAGGCAGGCAGGCTGATCTCTGTGAGTTCAAGGCCAGCCTGGTCTATATAGCAAGTTCCAGGCCAGCTGAGGCTACAGGGAGACCCTATTTCAAAAACCAAAAAGAAAAAAAAAACAAGAAACTTCCTTTGCTGGAAATTAAAACACCACTTACCAATTGGAAATGCCACCCAAGTTTACTTAAATGAAATTTGGAGAGAATACAACTATCACTGAAATCTGCATTTTATTCACAAAAGTTCTATTTCTAAGTACAGTTTTTATATGAAGGCCTTCAGCAATCCCAAAACTAGAAAATCAAAAACCAAAATAACATCGATAAAAGAAAACTACATTACAAAAATAAATAAATAAATAAATAAATAAATAAATAAATAAATAAATAAATAAATAAATAAGCCGGGCATGGCACGTGCCTTTAATCCTAGCACTCGGGAGGCAGAGGCAGGTGGATCTTTGTGAGTTCAAGGCCAGCCTGGTTTACAGAGTGAGTTCCAGGACAGCTGGGGATACAGGAAGACCCTGTCTCGAAAAGACCAAAATTAAAAAAAAAAAGAAAACTACATTACATATCTATACACATTTTCAGCCATTTTAATGAATTTAAATGTTATATTCTAAGACTGATATTCTAAAAACGCTATTAGCTCTAAAAAATCATTAGTTGTTATTCACAGGGATTTTTACCATAAGTGCGAATCTAAATTGTTAAAGTATAAAAGTTAAAATGAAGGGCTTAAAAACAATGTGGACTGGCATGGTGGCACACACCTTTATTCCCAGCATAAAGGAGGCAGAGGCAAGAGGATCTCTGTGAGACGGAAGCCAGCCTAGTTTACACAGCAAGTACCAAGCCAGCTGGGGCTAAAGGGAGACCCTGTCTCAAAAAAAAAAAAAATACTGTTATGCAAATGGCTAAGATACAGAGAGTTGAAATATCATAAGCTAAGTGGATTGACTGAAAAGTAATTAAAACAAGTATGGGTATAAACTCAAAAGTCTCAGATTTACAAGGATGGCTTAACAGATGATAATCAACTAATGAAGGGAGAATAAAAATCACATGATCATCTCAGTGCAGAAAAGACATTTGATAAAATTCAATACCCATTCATGATTAAAACAAATGCTCAAAACACAAGAAAAATCTACCTCAGTATAATTAAATTGGTATATAATAAACCCACAGACAACTTACAGAACAGCCAGACTGAAAGGCTTTCATATTAGATCAGGAGTGAAGTAAAAAAATGCCGATTCTTATTACTACTGCTGCTGCTGCTACTGCTTTTCTCTCTCTCTCTCTCTCTCTCTCTCTCTCTCTCTCTCTCTCTCTCTCTCAAGACAGGGAGACATGGACCAGGCTAGACTTAAACGCACAGAGATCCGCCTGCCTCTGTCTCCCAAGTGTTGGGATCAAAGGCGTGTGCCACCATGCCCGGCTACCTCAATTCTTTTACAAAAGTAATCTATAAAAGAATTATAACCATCAAAGGTATTGAATTGGAAGTCATAAATGAAAACTGATTCATATTTCTGAACACAGCTTATCAAATAATCCCATTTTTTCCATAAAACCTGTTAAAAGTTGATGCTGTCACTCATTGCCCTTTAGATTTCAGAGATCTTATACAAAAATTAACAGTTAACAGGTACTATTAATTATGCCAGGAAATCCATTTATTTATGGATACTAGTAGTCTCCAGAAGTTAAGAACTTAAAAAAAAAGTATGGTCAGAAATAGGCATACTGTATTCACATATGTAATCCCAGCACTTGAGAGGCAGAAGCCAAAAGGATCAGGAGTTCAAAGCCATCCTAGGCTACATGAAACCCTGTCTCAAAAAATAAAAATAAATTTTTAAAAACATAGCCAGGCCGGGCGTGGTGGCACACACCTTTAATCCTAGCACTTGGGAGGCAGAGGTGGATCTTTGTGAGTTCAAGGCCAGCCTGGTCTACAGAGTGAGTTCCAGGACAGCTGAGGCTACAGGGAGACCCTGTTTTGAAAAGACCAAAAAAAAAAAAAAACCAAAAAATCAAACAAACAAACAAACAAAAAAACCACATAGCCAGGCATGATGGTACAAGCCTTGTAGTCCCAGCAGTCAGGAGATGGAAGCAGGGGAATCAGATTAAAGACATCCTTGGCCATATAATGAACATGAAGCCTGGGGCTCATTTCAACAAAATGAAAGGGAAAGGAAGGAAGAAGGGAGTGGAGAGAGGGAGATGGAGGGCAGGAAGGAAGGAAGTCAGTCAGCTAGCAACCAGATCATGGTTTCTAAGTACATAAAAGGTATAAGATTCCTTGAAGAAAGGGCTGATTTCAGGGCTATACCAGAGAAAACAAGATAAGCCTAAAGCTGCGTGTGTTACCAGAAAGAAGTGCTTGGGGGTGACAGGAGCAGGGGCATAACCAAAGGACACAAGATCCAAGCTTAAGGGCATCCCAATGGAGCAGAACTGGAACAACAGAGCAAAATAAATGAGTCTGTTGGATTATTGCCCACAGAATATGGCTTATTAGCATCCGTGGGTCTATCCTAACATAAATAAATAACAATTAAATAGGGAGAAGGGATGGCTCTTCCTTGCATTAGAATTCCAATTAACAAATGTAGAAGGAATAAGAAAAATAGAAAAATGTAATTAGGCAAACACCACAGTAATAATTGCTGTAGACAAGCTCCACTAATGCTTGCTAAAATTAGCAAGTGAAACTTTAGGGAGAAACACGATATTTGCATATTCAAAGACTCTCCTCCAAGGTATTTTTAATTACAGAGGAGAAAACAATACTTTTTAAGAGATAATCTGAACCAAGTGATGGACATCCCCAGTGATAGGTAAAGCAGAATCACACCCCCCTAAGCAAAGTACTGAGAGCACTGCATAATGCCCTACTGCTGAAACTCTGTAGCAGCACTGAAAGTGTTGTTTCCAGGAATACTAATTGGGCCAGTAATTGTCAAATTCAAAAACACTTTACATGTTCCTATTACATACCCTCTCTGCATCATAATACTATTAATGATTCCCACTGTCGTAGTTTGTCTTCCATTGCTGTGACAAAACACTCTGACCAACACCAACTTGGGGAGGAAAGGGTTTATTCAGCTTACATCTACCAGGTCACAGATCATCACTTAGGGAGCTCAAGGCAGGAGCTCAGGGCAGGAACCTGGAGGCAGGAGCTGAAGCACAGGCCATGGAGGAGTGATGTTCACTGGCTTGCTCGCGGGCTCATGCCAGCCCTTCACCTTCGCTTAGACTGTCACTGCTCAACAATCAGACGTACACCACATATGTGGCAACAGGCCAATCCAATGTACAAAGTTCCCCAAACAAAAAGGAAAAAAAAAAAAAAAAAAAACAAAAAAAAACAAAAAAAAAAAAAAAAAACCAAATTGGTGAGGCGTGCCCATGCAAACCCAGGTTTGTCAGTTGGACACTAAAGCTAGCACAGACACAATTGCCCCCTTGTCGCTTGAACA
Organism: Rhizomys pruinosus; assembly: GCA_009823505.1. NCBI lineage: Eukaryota > Metazoa > Chordata > Mammalia > Rodentia > Spalacidae > Rhizomys > Rhizomys pruinosus. The sequence goes on from VZQC01014087.1 coordinate 816,208, forward strand.
CACAAACACAGTCACTTTAAACAACCACCTTTCCATTAGTTATCCCCAAATATGATGTTTTAACAGGAATCACAAAACTAAGACAGTACAACCTCAAAAGCCTCACAGTCCTAAAAATGTCTCAACACTTAAAAGTCCAGTCTATTAAAAGTCTCTAACCTGTGGGCTGCTGCAAAATCCAAAACAAGTACTGTCTCTTATTTCAAAGGGAAGCAATCAGGCATTCTCAAACAAAACCTATAGTCCAGCAATAGTAGCTCAAGGCTGGACACCCTGGGATCCACTCACGATCCTTCTGGGCTCAACGGCTCGGCAGCTCCCCTCTCTCCGACTCTGCCGGTCGTGGCACACTCACTCGCAGGCCCTAGGCCAGACTCCATTTCACACCTACCGCTGCTCTTTGTGGTCGTCCCAGGGTAACGGCATCTCCAAAAAGCTGGGGTCGCTACTGAAACTGAGGCAGCACCTTCACCAATGGCTCTTCCTGAGCCTCTCCTGGGTAAGAAAGCCTAGAGGTTCCTCCATGACCCCTGACACCTGGGGTCTTCACTACAAAGAGTGCACTTCCACCAGTGTGATCTTTACCTAGTCCTCAGTGCCAAGCCCGCTGCTCTCTGTGACCCCCTCAATTTCAACACCGGAACCATATAGGAGACTCTTACACGTTACCAAGTCCTGCTTCTGGATTCAGATGGAGGCTCAGGCCCTTTTCTGGGTCACAGCTTCTGTGTGCTGACCTTGAAGATATTCTCCCCAGATTTCAACTCAGTGATGCTGGTCTCTTGTTACTTAACAGCTGATTTTTCAGCCCAGCTAAACCAGATCAATTGCACCAGTACCACAAAAAGTTTTCACTTCAGGTTCTGGTCCTTTGTTACTTACAGCTGATTCTCCACAGCCCCAGCTGACCAGAACCCAAGATTCCATCACACCTGATGATCTCTGTTCCCTTTGAAATTGAAATTCACAAGCCAGGCCTCCATCTTTACAACATCCTTCAGCAAAACTGATCCAAGCTCCACAGCAACGATCTTTAGGCATTCAATGATCTTCCCAGCCCAAAGTTCCAAAAGCCTCCAAAATCCTTCCCCAAAACACCAAGAGTCATCTGTAACAGCAATACCCCACTCTTCTGGTACCAATTTCTCTCGTAGTTTGTCTTCCATTGCTGTGAACAAACACTCTGAGCCAACACCAACTTGGGGAGGAACAAAAGGGTTTATTCAGCTTACATCTACCAGGTCACAGTCATCACTTGGGAGCTCAAGGCAGGAGCTCATGGGCAGGAACCTGGAGCAGGAGCTGAAGCCACAGGCCATGGAGGAGTGCATGTTCTCCACTGGCTTGCTCTCTGGCTCATGCCCAGCCTGCCTTCTTATATTCTTAATTCTTAACAATCAAGACAATAACACAGATGTGCCCGCAGAATCAATGGAGTAATTCCCCAATTGAGGCTCCCTCAACCCAGGTGTGTCAAGTTGACACTAAAGCTATCCAGCACACCCACCTTTCTGAAAGCACCATCTCTTAGCCTCTAGCATACCAAATGCCTCCACTTTATTAACCTCTCTGCCAGTGGGGATTCTTCTTGTGTGGAAGATTCTACTTATGTTGCTTCCCCTTTTAGATAGTGGGAGTTTCTGGAGTTTGTTCCTTAGCTCCCTCATCCTATAGTCTCCAGAAAATTAATCTTTATGACTGAAAAAAAAAAAAAAAACCTTCCCAAGATAATGATTCTCAAACTTTATCTTAAGCCTACACCTCTTTCTTGAGTACCTACCCCATATATTTGACATTAAATTCCAGCTAACACAAAGTAAACATGAGTTCATTTCTTCCATCTTCTCTAACCCCCTCCTCAAGTTTCTCCTTCCTATATTAACAGCATCACTGTCCAACCAGCTGTCTAAGGCACATACTTGGGAAATTCTTCTCTTCTTTACCTTTGGCTCCAAACTACTTACTAACTTCTGTCAACTTTACTTCCTAAAGACCTCTATAATTACCACAATAGCCTACATGGAGGCTATAGTATCATCTCCCCAATATTTCTATAACACTTCACTGTGTCCCTTCCAAACAAAATTTTCCATACTTCCGATCATCATCTACGTTCCAAACTAAAAACAAAAAAAAAAAAATTTCCAAAGACGTGCTATTATTTCTTGTTCTAAAATGTTTTTCCCCAGGCCAACATCTACCCATGAGTGTCCAATACTCAAACACAAATTCAGCATCTGGAAAACCTTTCTGGTCCTCTCTAAACTGAAGATGCTTCCCCATCTCACGATTCCGTGATACCTTGCACACTGCTCTTTTAAAGAACGTCTCACACTTCATTTGAATTATTGGCTTCTGTCTATAGCCATACTACCCTGAACACACCAGATCTTGTCTGAATTATTGGCTTACTTATATGTCTTCCCCTCAAAAAATCCTAATTTCTTGGATGGCAAAGTCACGGCTCATTCATGGTTGTAGTTCCAGTGTCTAGTAGTATCTGCCAAATGACAGGTGCTCAACTCCTTTGTTTAAAAACAGCTCAATTTGGTGGTGCATGCCTTTAATCCTAGCACTCGGGAGGCAGAGGCAGGCGGATCTTTGTGAGTTCAAGGCCAGTCTGGTCTACAGAGTGAGTTCCAGGCCAGCTGAGGCTAGAGAGATACCCTGTCTCGACAAGACCAAAAAAAAAAAAAAGCTCAATTTGATCCCCAGTATCCACAAAATAGTTTTAAATTTAGTGTCATGTTCCTTTTTAAAATGTAGAGTTATGTTAGTGTTAGAAATAAAATCTGAGGTCCCAAGGACCCTACCAATACAGTACAAAGAACATGTCAACAAAGTGTGAGTAACTCATAAAGGCAGCTTTAGTTTTGCAAAAGGGTAAGTTGTATCCTCATTCAGATCTCAGATCCTCTTCATTCAGATGGAGCAAGCATACATGATCTTGAGTTTGTTAGATTTTTTTATCCCTAATGCAGGACCTTGTACTGTGTCTTTTCTCTAGTCTTTCCTGGTTGGCTATTTTAAAAGAATCCATGCAAAAGAAGGGGGACAAAGACTGAATAAGAGAGGAAGGGCTCACTCCCCCAGGCCATCTGGTTCTAGGAAGGCCTCAGGATCCTTTCACAAACAAAAGTGTGAGGGGTGGGGGATTAAAAGATTAAAATACCAATCATAAACCAAAAATTTTATAGGGTTTGAAAGAAAAGACTAATAATGAATATTTCTTCAACTTGGGTCCTGATAAACACTAGAAAGTGTTTAGAATGATTTTTCTACCTTGTGTGATAATATTCTAAGCCTCTAATATATAACAATTCATTTAAGAGAATTTTATTTTACAATAAATATGTTTATTCAAAAAATCTATAGGTCACACCTTTAATCCCAGCATTTGGGAGGCAGAGGCAGGTGATCTCTGTGAGTTCAAGGCCCACCTGGTCTACATAGGGAGCTCCAGGCCAGCTGGGACTAAAGGGAGACCCTGTCTCAAAAAGACCAAAAAAATCTATAGGTTAACTCTTCAACCATCAAATAGATTATAAGTACACAAAGAGTCAACTCCAAATACTAGGAAGGAGTGAGTGTGATGGTGCACGCCTTTAATCCTAGCACTTGGGAGGCAGAGGCAGGCGGATCTTTGTGAGTTCAAGGTCAGCCTGGTCTACAGAGTGAGTTCCAGGACAGCTGGGGCTACAGGGAGACCCTGTCTCAAAAAGACCAAAAAAAAAAAAAAAAATACTAGGAAGGATATTTTATCAATGAGAGACAAGCAGAGAGTTAGCAAGATCAGGAGAAATAAATGAGTTGGAAGACCTGGAATGGAGTTTCAGTTGTGCCAATTAATTAGCTGGAATACAAATGGAGCACTTAAGAAAAATTCAAAACAAAAGATCTTAATACCCTAAGTATATGAGCTTCATAGACAATCCCAATAAAATCCATTACCAAAGACTGTTTCATTACAGAACCACAATAAGCCCAATAGTAATAGCAAAATTAAAAGAACTACAATTCACAGAATACTTTTCATCCATTTCATTTCACTTGATCCTCACAAACTATGGGGAATAGGTTAAGGTACAACATATTCAAATGCCCATTTTAAAATCTAAAACACAATGGGCTGGAGAGATGGTTCAGCAGTTAAGAGCACCAGCTGCTCTAGCAGAAGACCCGGGTTCGATTCCCAGCACCCACATGGCAGCTAAGAACCATCTTTAACTCCAGTTCCAGGGGAATCTGACACCCTATTCTGACCTCCACAGCATTGCACGACATAGGTGTACCTACATGCAAACAGTACACTCATACACATAAAAAAATAATAAAAATAATTTTAAAAAATCTAAAACACTGAGACTGAGATAAAGGCAAGGTAATAATCTCCTGCTCAGTTCTGTCCTCTTTCTGATACAAGAACATGTGGTGACAAATCCTGACAACTCTCATGACAGGCAGTACAGGCCCTTATCGTTTCTGTCCTATTATTACTTCAATATCCTCCTAACTGCTGATGTCCCTGTCTCCAACCCACGCCTATTTCTAATCGATCCTTCAAACTGTAGACAGAATCGTATTCCTGAAACAAATCTGACAATGTCATCCGCTACTTAGTATCATTCATCCCTCAGTTCAGTATCCTGGGAAGATTACAAGACACCCTTCTCCACAGATAACTCAAATCTGAGGATGCTGAAATCTCTAATAATAAAAGAGTATTTGCATATAACCTACATGCATCCTCCCATATATTTAAAATCATCTTTATTTTAATTACTTATAATACTCAAGCAAGTGTAAATGCTATGTAAATAGCTGTTTGTTTAGAGAATAATGACAAGAAAAAAATCTGTATGTTAAGTAGCTACTCAGGTATTAGTAGGCTTGAAGGTCATTGAGAATGGCCTCTCCCCTCAAAGTCAGCGACTTATAAAACTATAATTGTGGGATTTCAAGTAATGCTCAAAAGAATGGGATCTGAGTATTATCGATGGCTCTGGATAGACACATAGCATCCTAAACTGCCTAAAAGGTAAAATTACTATGAAGTCAGAGGCTTTCTGATAAAGAACAAAAACATAGCATGGTCCCTTCCCTAAAGAGTTTATTAAAAAATGGCTTTATTGATGCTAGCTAGACAGATGGCTCAGTGATTAAGAGCACTGGCTGTTCTTACAGGGGACAGGGTTTTAGTTTCCAGTACCCACATGACTGCTAACAATCATCCTTAACTGCAGTTCCAGGAGATCTGACGCCCTCTTCTGGCCTGCAGAAGCATTGCATAACATGGGAGCTAATACATTCATGTAGGCAAAAGACTCATAGACATAAAATAAAAGTAAATGAATCAGTCAGGTGTGGTGGCACACGCTTTTAAACCCAGCACTCAGGAGACAGAGGCAGGCAGATCTCTGGGAGTTCAAGTCCAGCCTGGTCTACGTAGAGAGTTCAAGGCCAGCTGGGGCTACAGGGAGACCCTGTCTAGAAAAGCTTACCCCACCAAAAAAAGAAAAGAAAGAATCAAAATATTTTGGCTTTTTCAGTCACTTAGACAGGAAAACATCCCTCAGGAAAGATGTCTTCTCCATAAACTACTTAAACATGTAGGTTTACACAATGGTCCCTTTTGCCCTCTCTCATTCTCTAAATGTGCCACAAACACGTGCCTCATATTATTCTGCCATAAACTCTGCCCATCTTCCATACTATGCTCTGTGTCTCATTTGACAAAGATCATGAGGATTAGTGAGTCATGAGAAGGTCACAGCAAGATCCCAATAACATACATGTGCAGTACAGATGCGATTTTTTTTCCTGATTCTTTTACATTTTTATTTATCTCGTGTGTGTGTGTGTGTGTGTGTGTGTGTGTGTGTGTGTGTGTGTGTGTAGCCCAGGTCTAGAAGAGGACAACTTGTAGGAGTTGGTTCTTTCCTTCAACCATGTGGGTCCTGGGGATCAATCACGGGTCATCGGTGGGTGCCTTTACCCACTGAGCCATCTCACTGGACTATTCCTGAATATTTCTTATCTGCAGATAGTTGAATCTATAGATGTGGAACTCAAAAATACTCAAGGTTGCGCCGGGTGTGGTGGCGCATGCCTTTAATCCTAGCACTTGGGGAGGCAGAGACAGGTGGATCTTTGTGAGTTCAAGGCCAGCCTGGTCTACAAAGCGAGTTCCAGGACAGCTGGGGCTACAGGGACACCCTGTCTCGAAAAGACCAAAAAAAAAAAAAAAATACTCTAGGTCCATGATATTCACTGGGCCATGTACAATAGAACCTTCTGTGATGATAGAAAGACTTCATGTTATACGGTCAAATAGGATGGCCACTTAGCCAAATGTCTATTAAGCACTCAAACTAGGTCTGGTGTGACTGATGCACCAAAATTTATCACTAATTTTAATTAATTTAAATTGATACTTACAGGCCAGGTGTGGTGGCACACACCTTTAATCCTAGCACTTGCAGGCAGAGGCAGGTGGATCTTTGTGAGTTCAAGGCCAGCCTGGTCTACAGAGTGAGTTCCAGGACAGATGGGGCTACAGGGAGACCCTGTCTCAAAAAGACCAAAAAATAAATAAATTAATTAATTAATTAATTAAGATAAATTGATACTTACATACCTATATGTAGCTAGTATCTGCTATGTTGGACAGTGAATCTCTAAGCAACAGGGAGCCTTTATTCAATTTCTGATCCTGGTGAAAACCATTGAATAAATAAGTAAAGGCAGGAGGAAGTAAAAATTGAAAGATTTAAAAAAAAATTTTTATTTTATTTATTTTTTATGTGTATGAGTGTACTGTCTGCATGCAGGTTGGTGCACTCGTGTCATGCAATGCCACGGAGGTCAGAAAAGGGAGTCAGATTCCCCTGGAACTAGAGTTAGAGACAGTTCTCAGCAGCCATCTGGATACTGAGGATAGAACCTGGGTCTTCTGCAAGAGCAGTTGGTGCTCTTAACCGCTAGGCCATCTCTCCAGCCCAAAAGATTTTATAAACTAAAAATAACCTAAAAAGAGCTGTTATTACCATAAATATGGGCTATACCTAAATGGAAGGTGAAACACGCGAAGTGCCAGCAGAGCTGCCTTGGGTTTTGCTTTCTTTTTTTTTTTCCCCCCCTGTGGTCAGTTTATACAGTTTTAGATTTAATATAATGTTTCTTATAAAGAAACATAAGCATAAATAATTTTTATTAGGCAAAATCAAATGCAAAATGTCTGCATTATGGAGTAGAAGAACCCTCTAAAATGAACAGGAAACACTGGGACCCAGTCTTCAAAGAATCCCTCAATTCCCCAGTAAAGAAAGAATAAAAAACCCAGTTCAATCAGAAATCAGCAGAATACTTCCAGGAAAGAATCTTAAACATGTTAAAGAATTTTTTATGCTATACAAAAAAAATCCTTGGTACATATACAAAAATATTAAAATGCATTACTGGTAGATAAAATAAACTGAACTTCAAATATATTAACACATGAATATTATCTATTTGAAAAGGTGGTTCACTAATTGAAAAGGTTGATTGTTTTTCTATTATAAAAACAGAAAGATTAAACTGCCCAGGTAGCTATAATACCGAAGTTAAGTTTGTCTTCTAGCCTAGCCTCCTAAACCTATCCTCTCTCCAGAGGTAAATATTAGCAGTTTGGAGTATACCCTACCTTCATATGCTTTGGTTCTGTGGCATGCACGCATGTGCACATGCACACACGCAAACATAAACAATTATAGCAGAATTGTGCATGCCCCCCAGATATACAAGTTGGAAGTCCTAACATGCCAGTATTCAGAATGTGATTACATTTGGATACAGTCTTTATGAGATAATTAGTGTTAAATGACTGTAATCCAATGACTGCCTGGTAGTTTCAGAAGAAAAGATTAGGACACAGACACACATAATAAACATGTGAGGACAAAAAACATGGCATCCACATGCCAAGGAAAGAAACTCAAAAGAAATCAAATCAAACCTGCTGACACTTTGATCTAGATTTCTGAGCCTCCAGAACTGTGAGGAAATAAGACTAGTATGTGGTACTTTGTTATAGCAACTACAGCAAATAGGTGCACACACACACACACACACACACACACACACACACACTTGTTAGGTCATTACAGTTAGAATTGCTGAAGAGTTCATACTTGAAAAATATAGATACACTTTAATATGAAAATATAACGATGACCAGTTAAAGTGTAACTCACTTAAGAGTCAATAAAAATGATGTAATAAGTAAACTAATATACAAGAATTGACTTCTCTTTTCCACTCTTCTTTGAACAACTCAGGTTTGAAAGCCTACCCTCATAAAACATCAGTGCTTGAGAAACTACACCCCTAGGATACACTTTCTCCATTCTAACATTTATTTCCCCTCTGGAAATAGTAAAGAAAATCTGATCAGAAGACTAATGAACATATCAAAATATAGCCTGCAGGTAAATTTTTTACAAAGAGTAAATTTTATGTCTTATTCCTCAAAGCAATGTATAAGTCTTTTCTCTTATCAAAAAATAAAGCTGGGTGTAGTGGCACATGCCTTTAATCCTAGCACTTGGGAGGCAGAGGCAAGCAGATCTTTGTCAGTTCAATGCCAGCGGGCTACAGGGAGACCCTATCTCAAAAAGACCAAAAAAAAAAAAAAAACACCAATAAAGCCTATCAAATATTTTGGGATAGCTGATGATGTAGCTCAGTGACAGACTGTAAGGTCCTGGATTAAATCCCTGCACTACAAAAATATTGAACTGGGGCAGTGGGCAGCAAGTCCCAACCTTAGCCAAAGATCTATTGGCAGCTGATTACTGCTGGATGAGGGAGACCTGATCTTTAAGGGTGAGACTCTAGAATAGGTTGATTAGACCCCAGTGGATAAACTTATACCAAGGGACATCTGGGTATACTAACTTGACTTGATAGGCCTTAACATACATGACAGAATACATGAAATCCTATGGGGTGGCTATGGGAGAGTGCAGATAGGGGAGGGCGCATAAAGAGGATTAAGATGTTTTGTATGAAATGCACAAAAATGCAATAAAAATATACATTAAAAATGTTTTAGAATAAAAAATAAACGTGCTTTAGTTACAGAAATGAAAACTGGCATTCAACATGATGCTATCCCTCCATGGTTCTATGCACCTAATGACAAAAATGCAATGGGCAAATTTACGAAGATCTCAAGAAAGTGAGGCTTTAATTCCAAACAGCACTGAAGTAAATAGTATTTATTCTTATATTATGTGACTTTATGTTTAATTTGGCTTAGTTACAGGCTTTCATCATTCATTTCACAAATACTTTTAGTACTTACTACATTTGTAAGATAATATGCCCAGTTCTCTCAGGCAAAATGATGACTGGTTTAATTGCCTTTTTCACATAAAATCCTCTCTCCTCTACAACACACACACACACACACACACAAACACACACACACACACACACACACACACACACACACACGCGCGCAATAGCTATTTATAGGAACAGGTGTTAACAGGCATTCAGATGAGAAAAAGATCAGTATCTTAGGAGCTTATATGAATGATACCTTGGATAAACTGACCCTCAGGCTAAGATTTGAAAATCAAGTAGGACTTAGAAAAGGACATTCCAGACAAACAATCATAAAGAAACTGAAAAGACACAAGATCTAAGAAAGAAGGAGCAAATCTGGGTCAGTGGCAGGGGAGAGTATGTGTCAGAGAAATAATCACCAAGACAGTATCAAGATAGCTAGCTGGAAAAGTTAGGGTTTTAATGCAAAGCAAGAGTGTAAAGACCCCTGAAATGTATAAGTGGCATGACGAAAGTTGTCCTTCAGGAAGAAGAAGGGTTATATGGGAAAAAGTCAAGTGCAAAGGACAGAAGAAACCATCCCTACTACTTTCTTCACAGAACAAATACCACACTAATTAATACGAGACTTGAAAAGGATATTTGATAACTAGTAACAAATCCTACAAAGGAGTGAAAAGAACAAAAAAATTTATCCAACACATTTTAGGAACAGGGAAAAAAATGAAACAAAAATATCACTTTAATGGCTAATACTCTATAGTCTCTATAATTTTCTTTATCCATTCATAAGAAAACACTATTTTGTACAATGGACATTATTTCAAAAAAGAAAAGTATTGCCTTTGTAGGAAACTAAATATTTACCTATTAAAATTAGTAAAATCTTTTTTTTTTTTTGGTCTTTTTGAAACACGGTCTCCCTACAGCCCCCGCTGTCCTGGAACTCTCTATGTAGACCAGGCTGGCCTTGAAATCAGAGAGATCCACCTGCCGTTGCCTCCCAGTGCTGGGATTAAAGGCTTGTGCCACCAAGCCCGGCAAAATTACTAAAATCTTAAAAGACCTACCTGCAAGAACAGAGATCCAAGGAGAAATCAGAAAATTATTTAAAAGGTAGGATTACAGATATTTTTACTATGTTATTATTAAATGTTGTCTTATACAATTAAAAAGGCAAGAATATTATAAGGATAGTATACAGAAGATAGAAGCTGACCTGTTATGTACCTTATTTTCAAATCCTCTGCATCCTATGCTGGGTTCATGTGCCACTACACCTGACTTCATTAATCAGTATGTGTTTGTGTGTGTGTGTGTGTGTGTGTGTGTGTGTGTGTGTGTGTGAGTGCCACAGTACATACATGGAGGTCAGAGGACAACTTGCAGGAGTTGATTCTCTCCTTTCACCATGTGGATCCAGAGGACCAATCTCAGGTCATCTAACTTGGCAGCAAACACCTTTACCTGTTGAGTTACCTCACTTGAGCCTATACTTATTTTTGAAAAATCCAAAACTTTGGGATAATACCTAATAGCGATACCCTATGGCATTTATTTAATGGAAATTCTATTGTAGGTTTCCATTTCTACCATTACTGCTCAAAACAGGCTCCCTCTGACCTACACTGGCTACCAGGGAACCAGGTTAGACATCTACTGTTCTAGCTTTCTTTCTGTTGTTGCTATGATAAAACACTAACCAAAACCATCCAGAGGAGGAAAGGATTTATTTGGCTTACAGGTTACAGCCCATTATTCAGGGAAACCAAGGCAACTGAAACCACAGAGCCACACTGCTTCCTGGTTTGCTTTCCTTTAGCTGCTGCCGGGATTCTTATATGACCAGGGCCCATCTGCCCAGTGGTGGCAGTGCCACAGTAGCCCAGTCTCTCCTACATCAGTTAGCCATTAAGAAAATATCCCTGTAGACACACAGGCCAATCTGATTGAGGAAATTCATTCTTTAGTTGAGGATCCCTCTTCCCAGCTGTGTGAAGTTGTCAACTGAAGATAACTATACATACCTTCTAACCTGCATATTACATTATATTGTGGTATCAAGGGTTCTTTTTTATTTCCGTTCCGTGTGTGTGTGTCTGTCTGTCTGTCTATCTGTCTGTCTGTGTCTGTCTTTGTATCTCTGTCTGTGTCTCTGTCTCTGTCCTTGTCTCTGTGTCGTATATGAATTCAGGTACATGTGTAGAGCTCAGAGGACAACTAAGTTACTTCTTTCCTTCCAGGAACTGAACTCTGGTTCAGATGGTCAAGTTTGTATAGTAACTAAGTGCTTCTACCCACTAAGTGCAGTCTCCCAGACCTATGACGGGTTCTTAATCAGGGTGGAGGGGTGTATGATTACTCCTGAAACTACATGCAGAATGAAGCATGTATATATACTCATTTTTCTAAGGAGAAAGTCCATGGCTCTTACTAGATTTTCAAATGGGGTAAAGTTCTTAAAAGCTTAGAAACACTGCTATAAGTTTCTTCCCCTCTAATCTAGTATTGAATTAAAAACAATGTATCAATGACTTAGATGTTACTTATGTCTGCACAGTGGTGCACACATTTAATCCCAGTATGCGGGAGGCAGAGCCAGGCGGATCTCTGTGAGCTCAAGGCTAGCCTGGTGTACAGAGCAAGCTCCAGGCCAGCTGGAACTAAAGGGAGACCCTGTCTCAAAAAGACCAAAAAAAAGATGTTACTTATTACTTGTTTAACTACTCATTATGAGTCCTCAATACCCAGTGCCACTCATCAGGCCAGCTGGAACTAAAGGGAGACCCTGTCTCAAAAAGACCAAAAAAAGAAAAAGATGTTACTTATTACTTAAACTACTCATTATGAGTCCTCAGAATTGTTCTCAATATCCAGTGCCACTTCCACATTAAGACCCTGAGGTTTCTGACCATTTACAGTGCATGTGATATTTATTTATTTATTTATTTATTTATTTATTTATTTTGGTCTTTTTGAGACAGGGTCTCCCTGTAGCCCCAGCATAGAGCTGTGGCTATTTCATTATGCCTTAAGAACTATCTTCACTTTCCTTAGGTGATTTCACAATCTAAGTGACTTTTCTTCCACTCTAGTTCCATCTCCCCAATACTAGCAAATAACTCATCACCAACTTCTATCTGACTACTACTCTGGCCTCTATAATGTTCTAAGAAGATGAAGAAGAGAAAACCATCTCATTAAAAATTCATGTGAAGCCAAGCATGGTGGCACATACATGTAATTCCAGAACTTATTCAGCTGAAGCAAAATCCTAATTAAGCTCAAGAGCAACTGGGGCTACAGAATAAGACCTTGTTTCAGAAATGATTCATGTGAACTGGCATTTGGCCTGCAGTACCAATTACTACTATTAGCAGTACACTAGACTTAAAAGTAGAAGTACTACATGGACTAGAGTTAGGAAATAACAGAGTTGGAAAAACCTTAGAGGTTTGGTATTCAAATCTTACTAGTTTAAGGTATTTATTTATTTATTTATTTATTTATTTATTTATTTATTTATTATGTGTATCTCTGCTCATGTAAATCCACAAGTACTATGGTGCACCTGTCTCTAAAGTTCAGAGGGCAATCTTCCAGAATTATTGTTCTCCTTCCACCCTGTGTTTCTGAGATCAAACTTTACCTGCTAAACCATCCTGCAAGGCCTTGGTTTACAAGATGTGAGGTTCAAAGGAGCAATTTATCTTTCTAAGTTAATTAAGGATAGAAAGCATGCTCAAATGTTCAAGTGTTCCACCCTACTGTTGACTCCACTACACAATATTATGCCCTTTTTATTCCAATTAATTGTTTTCTTGTCAGCAAAATCCTTTTAAAATTTTCTGTATTTTCTTTACCATAACACCTGCTTACCTCAAGACCCTTCAATGGGCTGGAAAGATGGTTCAGTGGGTAAAGGTACTTGCTGCCAAGCTTGATGAGCTGAGGTGGAGTAAGAGGATTCACATTTCAAAAGATAAAACTGATTCCTGCAAGTTGTCCTATAATTTCCACATACACATAAAATGTGCATGCGTATGTGTGTGTGTGTGTGTGTGTGTGTGTGTGTGTGTGTATGTGTGTGCTTTCCTGAGTTTATATGCACCATGTGTGTACAGGAGCCAATGGAGGCTAGCAGAGGACATTGAATCCCCTGGAACTGGAGTTAAAGACAGTTGTGACCAACCATGTGGGTGTTGGGTACTAAACTCAAGTCATCTGTAAGTAAGAGCCAGTGTTACTAGCCACTGAACCAACTCTCCAGCCCCACACACTGTAGTCTGTCTAGTTTGGTGTGTGTGTGTCTGTGTGTCTGTGTGTCTGTGTGTCTGTGTGTCTGTGTTTTGAGACAGGGTCTCCCTATAACCCCAGCTGGCCTAGAACTCATTATGTAGACGAAGCAGGCCTTGATTTCACAGAGATCTGCCTGCTTCAGCCTCCCAAGTGCTGGGACTAACAGCATGTGCCACCACACCCAGCTGACACTGTAGTTTCTAACATCCATCCTCCGTCCTGAAAGTTAAAATGTAACCCTGGATCTCTGAAAAAGAGTCAGAATTGTGTGCCTAGTACTGCTGTTATAGTCCTATTCTGTAAATTTGAGGCCAAAAGTAAACCCTTTTTTTTTGGTCCTTTTGAGACAGGGTCTCCCTTTAGTCCTAGCTGGCCTGGAGCTCACTATGTAAACCAGGCTGGCCTTGAACTCACAGAGATCCACCTGCCTCTGCCTCCCTGAGTGCTAGGATTACAGGTATGTACCACCACACCCAGCTAAAATAAGTATCTTTAAAAAAAAAAAGACAACAAGCCAGGTGTGGTGGTGCACGCCTTTAATTCTAGCACTCAGAGGCAGAGGCAGGCAGATCTCTGAGTTCAAGGCCAGCCTGCTCTACGGAGCAAGCTCCAGGCTAGCTGGGACTAAAGGAAGACCCTGTCTCAAAAATACCAAAAAAAAAAAAAAAAAAAAAAAGAACAACCTGAAGTTTTCTAGAATTGGCCTCATTGGAGCATAAGCAATGAAGAAAATAAATCTCCAAGGGATCAGTAAGAATAGTGAAAGCTTATGAGAGATGAACCAGAACACATTCCCTGCTTTCCTCGTAGGTGAGTAAGATGGAAATGCCACTTGATGCTTGTGCAGAAACCCTCCTGATCGTCCTAGTCAATGGCTGTGTTCCTGGGGACCACAAAGCAACAGCGCTGCTCTCACTGTCCCCAACAAGGGGCTACATTCAGAGGTAAAGCTCTCTTTGACCACGCATCCCTACTGGTGGGAGAAAAACACCTTTGTACCTTGGGTGTGGGGCTACTGAGAAGGAAGATCAGTCATCCTGGCCCAGGCTCCTAAGACCTCAGTTCTATACCAGAAAAAGTATAAGAAAGTTTAAGACTAAAATTTACTCTCTTTTTATAGGGGGGGGGGTCTTTGAGACCAGGGTCTCCCTGTTAGCCCCAGCTGTCCTGGAACTCCCTCGGTAGACCAGGCTGGCCTTGAACCAAAAGAGCCAACTCCCTCGGCCTCCCAGTGCTGAGGATTAAAGGTGTGTGCCACAACACCCTGCTAAAATTTTACTTTTTTTTTTTTTTTAAATTTTACTTTAAAACCATGAGGATAATGGGCTGGGCAGGGTGATGCACACCTTTACCCCCAGCACTCAGAAGGCAGAGGCAGGCAGAGCTCTGTGGAGTTCAAGGCCACTGGTCGATAGTTGGACCTTCCACGGACGACCCTTTCTCAAGAAAAAAAAAAAAAAAAAAAAAAGGTCAACACAGCTATCTAATTGGACTTAAATCATGCTCGCTGTAATTGAAACTCATGTTCCACACTATAAACACCAAATCACACATGTTTGGAGAAGTCATAGATCATGGAGAAAACACTACAACTGTCACCTCCCTAGATAAATGTAATTTATGTGCTAAAATATGGATCCTTCTATTGGACAGTCAAGTATACCAGCCACCATTCATCAAAGAAGCCTCTCTGCAACAGACTATTGCAGTTTCACAACTCATCACACACAGAAAAATAGGCGTCTGTGACATGGCCAGCCCTAAATGACAATCTACAATGGAACCTCTATACCTAAGGCTCAAGGAGCATAGTGGAACACGGGGTAGAGAGAATACTAATGCATCACTCAACTCTCACCAGCAAACTCATGTTCATGCAGCAGAGGGTGGTGAACACAGAAGGCCACAACTGGCCAATGTACAAATAATAAGAGGCTGCACAGTGCTCATGTCCCTGGGAGGACTACCTATATAAACCATCACCACCCAGGGCTCAGGGACCATTGCAGAAGAGAGAGCAGAAAGATTATAACCATGGGATGTGCATGACTATAAGGAAAGAGAATTTTTCAGGCTTCTGGGAACTTGCTACATGTGAACTTATTACAGTAATGGTGACAGCAAACTATGCAGACCCATGAAAACCATCAGACTGAAAACTACATAGATCTGAGAAATAGGCAGGAAGGTCCCAAACCCAGCAAGGAAACTACTGGCAGCTGAATCAAGGCTAGGGTGAGGGAGAGTTTATTCTTTTTTTTTTTTAATTTAATTTTCTGATGGCTTTGTGCACTCCAATACCTCATCTCCAACCCCCCGACCAGGTAAACATCTCCCCCTCCACCCTCCCCCCCCACCCGACCCCGGATCCCAGATCATGCCCTGCCCGCCCCAACTGTCCTGCATCCTCTCTCAGTTTTTTTTTTCATTTTTTTTAAGAATAAGTAGTAATTTATGAGTGCAAGCATCATTCATATGAAACCAATTTGTTTGCAGGCTGTTGTGCCCCACCATCCAGCGGGGATTTGAGGGGTTGTATGTTCAATTAGGTTGATCAAATGAGTGTCCAGAACATATTGCTGTAGCCTCATGACTCACCCCAATCTCTCCACAGACCTCACATTCTACCATACCTCCTCTACCGTGAGTTGTTCCTTAGGCTTTGGAAAAGGGGCAAAGGTGGATGTGAAGCAAAACAGTCCACTCTTCCTGGAGCTGTTGTACTGGACTCCGGTCAACTCTGGCTGCTTCCCCCCATGGGCTGACAGCTGTCCAGGAAAAACCCCTTGACCTACACATGAAGCACAAGCAATCAGAGTACCATAGGGGCACTCAAAAGCAGCACTAATGTTATGGGAGGTACTCTTCGGCATAGACGACATATTTTGGATGATATGGGTTGATCCATGAATTACAATTTTTTCCCCCCCTGTTAAATATATGACAGGGTCTTACTGTGGCTTTTAACAGCTCCCAACCTGTAGAGGATGCAATCTTTTGTGCCATCAGCCATGGGTTAGTCCGCCAAGGAGAGAGCCAACAGCCAAATTAGATTTGGGAATATACAGGCATATGGCAGCCTCTACTGCCAGTAAATTTCCAGGTAACAACTATTGATAATGAGTCCCTAATGAAACTTATACCTTCTAGTTGCCACAAAGGGTGTGATATAAGAGACTTTCTTGCCTTCCCCACCCCCCCATAGAACGGAGAAATGGACGATGATGAGGTCATTCTAACTGTAAATTGGAGACACTATTATAGAGGTAATCTCTTATAAAAACCGTAAAAATGCCTTCTTTAATTGACTAATAACATAAGACTGTGAAAGGGATTATACTCTGTTCAGGACCAAATATAACACTAAAGTACTGGCTATGCACTTAGGCAAAGTATTTTAATGCAGGAGCTCTGACATAAGCAATGGAGTTGTTTCTACCAGGGGGATGTTGGCCCAAGGGGAATCCAAGGCCCCACAAAGGGTAAGGGCTCCTTACCTCTAAGTTGAGATACCTGCAGAAGGAGAGGCAATAATACACTGCTGCCGAAGACCTGACATTAACATGGGAGGGAGGTATTGAGACCGCACATACAAGTGTACGATGGTCTCTGGAATGCCCGAGAGTGTTGGCCAGGGCCACTAGAACCAATAAAGCAAGTTACGGTCTCCCTAGTTCAAGCGGACTCCACCGTCCCCAGCACCAGCTGCAAACTATCTGCCTGGAATACTGTGCAGCAGAGTTAATTCCTTCTTTAAAAGGAGGGATGCGCTAGTATAGACTGAACAGACTTCCGTGGACGAATGAACTTGCAAGGGACATCTGGGTACACAAACAACTCGATAGGCTTTAACATAGATTGAACAGAATGCATGAAAGCCAGTGGGCAGGATAAAGGGGGAATGTGCAGATAGGGGGAGGAGGTCTAAATATTATTAAGATGTATTATATGGCTGGGCATAATGGTGTGAGACTTTAATCCCAGCCCTTGGAAGGCAGAGGCAGGTGGATCCGCTGGAGTTCAAGGGCAGCCTGTCTATAAACGGTGAGTTGTTCCAGGTAGTTTGGGCTACAGAGACCCCTGTCTCAAAAGGACAAAAAAAAACAAAAGGTTGTACTGAAAAGCAATTGGGAGGGAATTGGTAAAATTACTGAACAGAACCTAAACTGGGGGTATGCCAATGTGACCCAGAAAACCGCGGAGTTAAGACAGCTGAGAGGAACCGCCTGGTCTCAGAGAAAAAGTCTCAAACACTGACCTTTAGCAATCATACTTCAAAAGAAACCAGATCTAGAACTGGACGCCTCCTCCCTGACAACTCGCTCTCAGAGTATCAGAAGGTGCTATACAACAAAGCTGCAAAGGTAGAAAAAAGCAAACAAAAGTCCTACCAAAATATAAAGCCTAATGAAGCACAACAATGACCAGCCAGGCAAAATATTCCCCCATTGGTCAATGGTGGCACTTTTATCTTGGGAGTAAAACCAACAGACTGTCTGATAGGACTTAAGGCCACACTCAATAGGAGGGAATTCATACATGGTACTGTAAACAAAGCCAAGTGTCAACAGCTGGACAACCATAGTCCCCTAAGGAGAACCTACTACTGCCACTTTCCTAAACCACTATATAATTTGTTCATTAGATGCGGAAGACCAATCTTTTATATTCCAAAGATAAATGTTGTTCTTACTACTCAGCAAAGCAGCTTCATCTTTTTTTTTTTTTTTTTTGGTCTTTCAAACAGGGTCTCCCTGTAGCCACAGCTGTCCTGGAACTCACTCTGTAGACAAGGCTGGCACTTGAACTCACAAGATCCGCCTGCCTCTTGCCTCCAAGTTGCTGAGCTTAAAGGCGTGTGCCACCACGCCTGGCCAAAGCAGCTTCTTTTATGCAACAGATGGAAGCTATTACCAAGTTCCACAGCTGGTCAAAATACAGACAATAAGGGACCATGGGAATTCGCTACCAAATGAAACAACTACAATTCAGTCCCTGTAGCTAAGGCTCAGGGAAAAATCAGAAGGCAATGCAAAGATTCTAAGAGCCAGAAAACTAGGACACCTGTCCATAATAATTCTAGCTAATGACGCGAAGGCTATACCCTGAAATCCGGACACTCATAATACAATAAAAGCTGATGCCATGTGCATGTAGAAATTTCACAAGGCCCCACCACTAGATGAAGAGCTATAGGCAATCAATGGCTGCTGAGGGAGGGAATTCAGGACAAGCTCCCTAATGGAGTTCTCCAGCCCCAAAGTGGTCAGCCATAAACGCATGTACACACAAGTGCCACTAAGTGGACTCAGTAATTTGTTTTTAGATCTTCGCTAATATTTAGATAAACATATAGTAGGTAGATGTAACAATAGAAGAGTGACAAAGTTGGGGTGGGGGGTGTGGGGAGGAGTGTGAGGGATATCGGTGAGAATATTTCTGTGATCTAAACACAAATAGGCTATGTATAAAATCATCAAAAAGAAAATAGAAAGTAAAATGATTGCAACTCCTACTCATAGATTAATGTAAAGTACTGTTACAAACTAACAACATATGTAGNCCCCCCCCATAGAACAAGGAGAAATATGACGATGATGATGTCATTCTCCAACTGTAAATTGGAGACAACTATTATAGAGGTAATCTCTTATAAAACCGGTAAAAATGCCTTCTTTAATTGACTAATAGACATAAGAACTGTGAAAGGGATTATACTCTGTTCAGAACCAAATATAATACTAAAGTCCTTGGGCTATGCACTTAGGCAAAGTATATTAATACAGGAGCTCTGACATAAGCAATGGATTGTTCTACCAGGGGGATGTTGGCCAGGGGATCCAAGGCCCCACAAAGGGTAAGGGCTCCTTACCTCTAAGTTGGGACACCTGCAGGAGGAGAGGCGATGGGACCCTGCTGCCGAGGACCTGACATTAACATGGGGGGGATGTATTGAGACCGCACATACAAGTGTACGGATGGCCTCTGGAATGCCAGAGAGTGTTGCCAGGGGCCACTAGACCAATAAAGCAAGTACGGTCTCCCTGAGTCAAGCAGGACTCCACCGTCAGCACCAGCTGCACCTTACCTGCCTGGAAATACTGTGCAGCAGAGTTATTCTTCTTTAAAGGAGGGATGCTAGATAGACTGAACAGACTCCAGTGGACGAAGTTACACCAAGGGACATCTGGGTACACAAACAACTCGATAGGCTTTAACATATATGACAGAATGCATGAAATCCAGTGGGCAGATTACAGGGGGCAGTGCAGATAGGGGAGAAGGTCTAAATATTATTAAGATGTATTATATGGCTGGGCATAATGGTGTGAGACTTTAATCCCAGCCCTTGGAAGGCAGAGGCAGGTGGATCTCTGTGAGTTCAGGGCTAGCCTGGTCTATACGGTGAGTTCCAAGGTAGTTTGGGCTACAAAGAGACCCTGTCTCAAAAGGACAAAAAAAAACAAAAGGTTGTACTGAAAAGCAATTGGGAGGGAATTGGTAAAATTACTGAACAGAACCTAAACTGGGGGTATGCCAATGTGACCCAGAAAACCGCGGAGTTAAGACAGCTGAGAGGAACCGCCTGGTCTCAGAGAAAAAGTCTCAAACACTGACCTTTAGCAATCATACTTCAAAAGAAACCAGAGCTAGAACCTGGACGCCTCCTCCCTGACAACTCGCTCTCAGAGTATCAGAAGGTGCTATACAAGCTGCAAAGGTAGAAAAAGCAACAAAAGTCCTACCAAAATATAAAGCCTAATGAAGCACAACAATGACCAGCCAAGCAAACTATCCCCAATGGTGCAATGGTGGCACTTTTATCTTGGGAGTAACCAACAGCTGTCTGATAGGACTTAAGGCCCACTCAATAGGAGGGAATTCATACCTGGTACTGTAAACAGAGCCAAATGTCCACAGCTGGACACCATAGTCCCTAGAGGAGAACCTACTACTGCCACTTTCCTAAACCACTATAATTTGTCATTAGATTCTGAATACCAATCTTTATATTCACAGATAAATGTTGTTCTCACTACTCATCAAAGCAGCTTCTTTTTTTTTTTTTTTTGGTCTTTCGAAACAGGGTCTCCCTGTAGCCCCAGCTGTCCTGGAACTCACTCTGTAGACCAGGCTGGCCTTGAACTCACAAAGATCCGCCTGCCTCTGCCTCCCAAGTGCTAGGATTAAAGGCGTGTGCCACCACGCCTGGCCAAAGCAGCTTCTTTTTGCAACAGATGGAGCTAATTACCAAGTTCCACAGCTGGTCAAAATACAGACAATAAGGGACCATGGGAGTGCCTAACCACAATGAAACAACTACAATTCAGTCCCTGTAGCTAAGGCTCAGGGAAAAATCAGAAGGCAATGCAAAGATTCTAAGAGCCAGAGAACCAGAACACCTGTCATAATAATTCTAGCTATGACAGCGAAGCTATACCCATGAAATCCGAACAACTGCATAATGACAATAACAGCTGATGCCAATGTGCATGGGAGAAATTTCACAAGGCCCCACCTATAAATGAAGAGCTATAGGCAATCAATGGCTGCTGAGGGAGGGAATTCAGGACAAGCTCCCTAATGGATTCTCCAGCCCCAAGTGGTCAGCCATAAACGCATGTACACACAAGTGCCACTAAGTGGACTCAGTATATTTTTTATATCTTCTAATATTTATATACATATGTATGTATATGTAACAATAGAAGATGTGACAAAGTTGGTGGGGGGTGTGGGAGGAGTGGGAGGGAGAGAGGGGAAGAGAGGTGATGTGATATAAACACAGTGCTCATGTATAAAATCATCAAAAAAGAAATAAAGAAGTAAATGAATTGCAACTACTCATAGATTAATGTAAAGTACTGTTAAAACTACAACATATGTAGAAACAATGTATTTGCCAATGACATCACAAAGGAAATGGGTGGCAGCACAGCTATACTGGGATAGGGGAATGACTCCAGACACTAATTCAAATACTCAAAAACAAGTGAAGAGGACTAGAAATGATAAATAAGGTTAAAGTGACAAAAGTTATAAATATGCATTTGCCCTCCTTTTTTCTCTAGGCTAATCTTTAAAAACATTTAAGCAACATGAGTGTTGAAGAGACTGTGGCTCAGCTGGTAAGATTACTAGCCTACCATGTCCAAAGCCCGGAATTGGATACCTAACACTGAATAGCCCAGGTGAGGTGGCACATACCTGTAATCCTAGCACTAAGGAGGTATAGACAGGTCATCCTTGAACTACATAGTGAGTTCAAGGCTAGCCTGGGCCACATGAAACCCTGTCTCAAAAAAATACATAAAGTTACATAAATTAATAATTATGATAAGGTAGTATTAGGAATATAACACATAAATACATATAAAAATAGAACAGCAGGAGGTAAAGGATCTAGAATTATGCATGAGTACTGTTTCTATATCTCAGTAAAATAAAGTTATAAAATTATCAGAAAAACAAATGTGGGTAAATCTTCATGACCTCCGATCTGGCAATACTTTTGTAGATAGAATATCAAAGGTATGATTGATCAACAAAGAAAATTTAACTTCGCAGAATGAAAAGAATTTGTGTGTGTGTGTGTGTGTGTGTGTGTGCACCTGCACTGACTGGGAATGGAACCCAGGGCCTTGCACATGCTAACTGATATGGGACTTCTATCCAGAATATTTAAAAAATTTACAAAGTAATCCTCAGATGGAGGTGTAGCTAAGTCATAAAGTCTACTTAAGGGAGGCCAAGTTTAATCCCTAGCACCAATGCAAAACCCAATAACCCCCAATAAGCAAAGAATAAACATATCTCAGAAGATAAAAAAAATAGTCAATAAGCACATGGAAAGATACTCAATGTCCTTAATAATAAAGAAAATGCAAACCAAAACCAATATATAATACCAATTCACCTGCACTGGGATGAACAGAATCAAAATCACCTAAAAATGCTAGTGAAAATGGAAAAAAAAGCAACCTTTGTACACTTCTGTTGGTAATGTAAAGTGTGCAGACACTGAAAAATCAGTGTGAGGACTACGCGTATGATTTAGTGGTAGTTTGCTTTTTCTGGCATGCATGCAAACATGGGTTTGAATCCAGCATTGCATGGGAGGAAAAAGAAACCTTAAAAGTTGGCTGTAGTCGTTAAGACCAACAATCCCAACACTTGGAATGCTGAGGCAGAAGGATCTGGAATTTCAAGGCCAGCCTGAGCAATATACCCTATCTCCAAAAACTGGAGGGAGGCAGATAAAGGCCTGTTGGTGCATGCCTTTGGGCAAGGAGATCTAGGTAAATTCCAGGCCACCCTGGTCTACATAGCAAGTTCCAGGACAGCCAGTGCAACACAGTGAGATCATGTCTCAAAAAACAAAACAAAAGAAAGAAACAAAACAAAATCCTACAATCCTTTTAGACATAACTCTGTGCTTCTTTTGGTCCTTACTGTTTATGAGTATAGGAGTACACATTAGATATTTGTTGACAGAGTCAAAATTGCTTTTCAAACACAACTGACAATTTTAAATTTTTTAGGTTTTTTTTTTTTTTTTTTCCTTTTCGAGACAGGGTCTCCCTGTAGCCACAGCTGTCCTGGAACTCACTCTGTAGACCAGGCTGGCCTTGAACTCACAAAGATCCACCTGCCTCTGCCTCCCAAGTGCTAGGATTAAAGGCGTACGCCACCACGCCCGGCTACAACTGACAATTTTAAATGACACTGATGAATGTTGATGGCAATTAAACATTTTGTCAATGTATGTGAAATTAAAACAAGCTAAGGGGCTGGAGGGATGGCTCAGCGGTTAAGCGCACCACTGCTCTTGCAGAGGACCCGGGTTAGATTCCCAGCACTCACATGGCGGCTAAGAACCGGCTTTAAGCCGGCACCTTTAACCCCTAGCACTCTAGAGGCAGAGGCAGGCAGATTTTTGTCAGTTCAAAGCCAGCCTGGTCTACAGAGTGAGTTCCAGGCCAGCTGGGGCTATAGGGAGGCCCTGTCTCAAAAACACCAAAATAATAATAATAATAACAATAAATAAAAATAAAACATAAGCTGAAACAGGGCACGCTGACACTCTGGAAGCAGAGGCAGGTGGATCTCTGTGAGACAGAAGCTAGTCTGGTCTATAAAGCCAGGTCCAGACCAGCTGGGGCTACAGGGAGACCCTTTCAAAAAATGGTGTGTGTGTGTCTATGTGTGTGTGTGTGTGAAGTGCAGCCAATACAAACATGTTTTTTAAAACTCTTCTTGAAGGAGATAATGGATGCCAATATTTACAGGCATTATAACCACTGCTACACACATAGCTATTATTTTTTAATTATTATTATAATTACAATAATAAATTTTTTTTGGTGTTTTTGAGACAGGGTCTCCCTATTGCCCCAGCTGGTCGGATCTCACTCTGTGGACCAGGCTGGCTTTGAAACTCACAGAGATCCGCCTGCCTCTGCCTCCCGAGTGCTAGGGTTAAAGGCGTCCTGGCTTAAAGCTGGTTCTTAGCCGCCATGTGGGTGCTAGGAATCCAACCCGGGTCCTCTGATAGAGCAGTCGGTGCTCTTAACCACTGAACCATCCCTCCAGCCCCTCAGCTTGTTTTAATTTCACATATATTGACAAAATGTTTAATTGCCAAAAAAAAAATCTTGAGACTTTTCCAAAGTTACCTATGCACAAAGAACCCAACCGAACAGTCATGCCAAAAAAAAAAAAAAATCAACTTGATATATTAATATTAGAGTGGTCTGCGTTTGGGAACGAATTGTGGTTGCTACCTATCACGGAGCACGTCAATCGGCAGGGGACTCAATGTACCAATTCAATTTGTTATTTGTTTACAGGTGGCGTGCTGTCACCTTAAAGTGTTCTCAAAAACGCTACTTCACACGGAGTACGAATCTGAACCACTGCCAATTTTGTACCAAATTCCATGAGTAACTTTAAAAGCAGCCCGGACTTCCTTGCAACCCACAATCTCCTCAAGAGACTAGCGCTCCAGATGCCCTGTGTCTGGGACCTCCCGCTCTGTTCCTCTTGGAGGTCCCCAAATCTTTTCTTACCTCTCCTTCAAAGTACTCACCCTAATTCCCTTCACTCACTGCTCCTCTGAGTTAGCCCAGATCACCTTTGTCTAGGTGTTCCCTGACCCGAGATCAGAAGTCCCCTTGTCCTTCACCCTACCGGTCCCGGCGCGTGGCCACACACCTGGGAGAGTCGAGCAGTCCCTGACGCGGCGCGCTGCTGCGACCTCCGCTGCGGACCCCAGGAGCAGACAGCGGCCAGAGGTCGGGTCAGAATCGCCGAATGCTTGCGCTTTTCGAAAGCAGCCGCCGCGGCTGCCCAGCGCCAAGAATGTATCGCGAGCAGCGCCATCTTTAGCGGGGAAAGAGGAACTGAGCGAAGAGGATTGTGGGACAACGGCGGCCCGAGCGCGGTCGCTGGCCGGGTCTCTCCCCTCCCCCGCCTTTCTGCCCCAAATCCGACACCGGAAATAGCTTAAGTATGAAGTTGCCAAGTACTCTGGTGAACCCTCCTCTCCCCCGGGCTTTTTCTTACTCAGCCGGGAATATCTTCCGAATACCATTGTCTTTCTCTTCCTGGTGTTGCCAGATGAAGTACCGGGTGTCCAGTTAAATGTTATTTCAGATAAATAACGAATTCTTTATTGGTATAGGTATGCTCCAAACACTGTTTGGGGAGATGTGCCAGTCCTATCTTGTGTATCATTCTAGTCTCTTGCCTCCACTCTCCCCGTAAGCCCATCTTTCATTCTCCACATCTAGGATCAAGTACAGTTTTCCCTGGAAGGAGGTCACATCAGTGAGAGTCGCCACCTTTCTTGTAAACACTTTTACTTTGCTGAGTATTTTGTCTCGAGGCAGTTTTCCTTTAGTCTTTTTCCATTGGGACAGTTAGGTGCTTACAGTGCACACTAGATTGTACTCTTAATTTACCTCCTCTTAGCTCTTACCTTTGTTTTCTGCAGTTTCTATTTGAAAAACTGCTAGACTGACTGATGGATGGTAAGTAAACAAGTTATGTAGTAAAATACATATTCAAACTTGTATTTGTATAATTTCGTCACCACTATAATAAAACCAAATTCTAGGAAAATATTTACGGTTTTCTAGGAAACAATTTCCAAATAGAAATGTTATCTGAAACCCTGGACTCAACAAGGCAGTTGCAATTTTATATTCATTAATGCATTCTCAAACTATTTTTTTAGACAAGGTCTCATTATGTAGCCATAGCTTGTCTAGAACTCATTATGTACACTTGGCTGGCTTTAAACTCAGAAAAATTCACTTGCCTCTGCCTCTCCAGTACTGTATTAAAGGTATAGGTCACCAAAACTCAGTTCATTATCAAACCTTTTACTCAAGACAAGCAAGGAATTGTAAACTAACTAGAAGCATGAACCATGAAGAAAGACAAAGACTTCTATGGCCCATGCATTTAGCTTTACTTTGCTCTGAGCTTCATATTATACTCCAGGTTTCAAGGCAAGGAAACACAACTTATTTTTATTTATTTATTTATTTATTTATTTATTTATTTATTTATTTATTTTGGTCTTTTCGAGACAGGGTCTCCCTGTAGCCCCAGCTGTCCTATACTCACTATGTAGACCAGGCTGGCCTTGAACTCACAAAAATCCACCTGCCTCTGCCTCCCAAGTGCTAGGATTAAAGGCATGCGCCACCATGCCCAGCTCTCAACAGTTTTCTATGGCTGTTCTTATTTATTCTTAGTAGATAAAGATGAATGCAGGGGCTGGGTGTGGTGGCACACACTTTTAATCCCAGTACTCAGGAGGCTTGAGACAGAAGGCAAAACCCAAAACCCAAGGTGAAACCATGATAATCTGGATGCTAGTCAACTCTGTACTGGAAGATGTTGCCTACTTAAACATAAAATTTAAAATCTCTAGCGACTATATAGAATCATAAGACTGTAATCAGGAAAGATTTCGGATTTCCAAGACACCTACATCTGATCCAACAGATGACTTCTCAAAGTCTTGAATTCTATTAGAAATACCACTGAGTGTGGTGACACACGCCTTTAATCCTAGCACTTGGGAGGCAGAGGCAGATCTTTGTGAGTTCAAGGCCAGCCTGGTCTACAGAGCGAGTTCCAGGACAGCTGGGGCTACAGGGAGACCCTGTCTCAAAAAGACAAAAAAAAAAAGGAAAGAAAGAAAGGAAGGAAGGAAGGAAGGAAGGAAGGAAGGAAGGAAGGAAGGAAGGAAGGAAGGAAGGAAGGAAGGAAAGACCTACAAGTATTATTGACATGGAATAACAGTTTTGAGATTGTTGTTTTTTTTTGTTTGTTTGTTTTTTTTGTCTTTTCGAGACAGGGTCTCCCTGTAGCCCCAGCTGTCCTGGAACTCGCTCTGTAGACCAGGCAGGCCTTGAACTCACAAAGATCCGCCTGCCTCTGCCTCCCAGGTGCTAGGATTAAAGGCATGCGCCACCACACCCGGCTCATTTTTTTTTTCTTTTTTTTCCAGCTCACTGAGATTTTTAAAGATTTTTGTTTTCAGGGCTGGAGAGATGGCTCAGCAGTTAAGAGCACTGATTCCTCTTGCATAAGACCTGGGTTTGATTCCCAGCACCCACATGGTGGCTAACAACCATCCTAAATCCAGTACCAGGGGAATTCAACTCTCTCTTCTGACCTCTGTAAGCATTGTCTGACATGGGTATACTTACATAAAGGCAGACAATACACTCATACACATAAAATAAAAATAAAATATTAAAAAAGATTTTTGTTTTCAATTATGTGTATGTATGTGTTCATGCATGTATGTGTGTGTGTGTCTGTGTGTCTGTGTGTCTATGTGACTGTGTGTTGGTATAGGCACATAAGTGCTAGTGGCTGCAAAGGCCAGAAGAGGATCACAGGCTTTTGAAAGCTGCCTGACATGGGTGCTGGGAACCTGGTCTTCTGTAAGAGCATTGCAGGACTTAACCACTGAGCCATCTCTCCGACATCAGTTTTGAGGTCTTTAAATGGAGTCAATATTTTACAGTAATGTTCACTGTAAGTCAACTCCTGCAGCTACTCTACAATAGCTAAAAACTTAAAACATTGAAATGCCAAATAAACCAAATATTATTTTCCACTGTACCTGAGATTATAACATAAAATAAGACTTGTACATTAATAGGTAACAGCAGCAACAGACAGACCAACTTGGCCTGCAGCAACCTAACACCTAAGTGTCTTTTCACAAAGAAACTAAGGTATACAACAAAAGCTTCTATAAATAGCTGCTGCAGCCACAGATCACATGATAATACTGTAATGCAACAATCATACCTAATTGTGGATTGCATTTTGCAACATATAAAGTCCTTTCTTCATACCTTATTTATTCTTCACATCAACCCTGGAGGATAGGTATTATATTTTTTTTATTTGGTAACATACCCGTGTTTATGAGAACACAGACTGTAACTTGATACTAGAGAACTATTGGGATAGAGGCTAAAGCTGGGCTTTAATGACACCAGACAGTGCTCTTTTCTCATAATTACACCTAACTTTAGAGGAAACATTTGTGGACTTTCAGAAGACCTCCATGATCTTTCTGTTACTCCAAAATGCCAGGTGTTATTTCACATCAGGGCTTTTATACTTGCTTTCTTCTCTACGAGTAACATCTCTCCTGTAGATTTGTTAATAACTTTTTCTTGCCCTTTATGTCTCAACTCAAATGTCATCTGCTTTAAAAAGTTTTCTTAGAGCACCTTATCTACCCCTTAACACACACACACACACATACTGACTCTATCACATTGCCCTGTTTCCCTTAAAATCTGTCTATTCAAGCTCGACTTGATGGCACAGGCTTGTATTCTCAGCTACTCACTAGGCTAAGGCAGGAGGACTGCAAATTTAAGAATTCAAGGCCTGCTAAGGAAATTTAGTGACATTTTATCTTAAAACAAAAAGTAAAAAAAAAAAAAAGAGCAGGGGTTCTAGGAATGTAACCCCACCATCTTGGGCAAAGCTCTAGATATGATCTGTAGAACTGAAGAGAACAAACAAATAAACAAACAAACGAATGAATCATTTGTTGTTTGCTTCGTATACTTTTTCATGCCTATAACCCTAGTACTTGGGAGACTGAGGGAGGAGGATTACCACAAGTTGGAGGCCAACCTAGGCTCTATATTGAGTCCCAGGCCAGCCTAGGCTACAAAGTAAAATTCTTTGTCAAAAAAAACAAAACAAAAACAAAAACAGAATATCATGCCACTCTTAAGATCACCAGCATTGGCATCCAGCATTGGCATCACTTGACAGATTGAAAAGCAATATTGGGGGGCTGGAGAGATAGCCTAGCGGTTAAGAGCACCGATGCTCTTGCAGAGGACCCGGGTTCGATCCCCAGCACCCACATGGTGGCTGAGAACCGTCTGTAACTCCAATTCCAGGAGAACTCCAGTTCCAGGGGAATCTGAGACCCTCTTCTGACCTCTGCAGCATTGCACGACATGGGTGCACAAACCTACATGCAGACAGTACATTTCATACACATACAAAAATAATAAATTTTAAAAAAAGCAATATTGGGGGAATGGGGGGTGACACAGGTCTAGATTTGATAAAAAAAATAAAAATAAATTTATGTGGAAAAAAAAAGAAAAGCAATATTACCTCAAGTCAGATCTAAACGATTCAGTGGATCTGGAGTTTAGAGAATTTTCCTGCGTCTTTCACATGCACATTAAATTTTGAGAAACCTTTTAGACATCTTGTTAGTTTCCGGAACTAACTTTATTGATTTGCTTATATATATTAATGATACTATATATATATATATACTATATATATATATATGGACAAGTTATCAAACTAGACCCGTGTCCCCGCACCCTATCCCCCACCCCACCAGAGCTCATGCATTCTGCCAAACATGCTTT
Source organism: Rhizomys pruinosus (assembly GCA_009823505.1). Lineage (NCBI taxonomy): Eukaryota > Metazoa > Chordata > Mammalia > Rodentia > Spalacidae > Rhizomys > Rhizomys pruinosus. The sequence goes on from VZQC01014087.1 coordinate 845,790, forward strand.
TCATCTCTTTCTCAGTCTTTCTCAAAATTCTCCATGTGGAAGTTGACTGTTTTGAGCAGAAGTTCACTGTTTCAGTCAGTTCTTTGATGCAGTCCTTTCTGTTGTTGTTGTTGTTTCCAATATGCATCACTCCCAACTGCTTGGACAAAAGCTCAAGGGGCCTTGCACAAGAAATACTGACAACTAGGTAATTGGCACTAGCATATACAGATGAGGGATACCATTTGTCGTTTGTTTTTCTGGGACTGTGTCACTTCACTCAGCATGATGGCTCATGATGTCATCTTTCTTTACTGCTGCATAGAACTCCATTGTGTAGATGTACCACATTTTCTCTATCCACTCGTCAGTTGAGGGGCATTTGGGTTGGTTCCAGCTCCTTGCTATTGTGAAGAGAGCTGAAATAAACATGGCCATGCATGTATCTCTGTGGTGGGGTGAGTCTTGAGGGTACACGCCTAGGAGTGGTATGGCTGGGTCGGGTGGAACTAACTTCTTTATTTTTGTGTACTTCAAATTTTTTTATTTTTATTTTATGCATATGAATTTTTGTGTGCATGTATTTAAGTGCACCCATGCATGCAATGCTCATGGAGGCATTAAGACGGTGTCAGATTCCCTGGAACTGATGTTAAGGGAATTATTGTTGTTATCTGTGCTGGAAACCCAACCCAGGGCCTCTGCAAGAGCAGCCAGTGCTCTTAACCAGTGAGCAATCTCTCCAGCCCCTGTACCTTTTATTTCTTGAGACAGGGTCTCACTATGTAATCCTGGCTAGCTTGGAACTCCTTATGTAGACCAGGCTGGCCTCCAGCTCACAGAAATCTGCCTGCCTCTGCCTCCTCAGTGCTAGGATTAAAGGCCTGTGCCACCACACCCAGCATTGTGTACTTGTAACATTAAAAAAATAATTAATCATAATTAAAAATTACAAAGGAAAATAGAAGGACAGTTAACCTAACTTAGCCATATCTGAAGTTCCTACCACATTCCTTTTCAGCCTGAAAAATGATGCTAGTTATCAAAGTCTGTGTTACACCTCTCTACTACTCATCTCTTTGTCTTTGTGAATGTATTCATGTTTTCTTCTTTATATTATTTTGGTGGAATTAAGAAAGAAAAGAAAAGAAAATGTTTTATTATTCTACCATGATTATGGGTTTGTCCTATATATTTCATGAGAATAATATCAATTTCATGGCAAACATGGAGGAAGATTGTACAAAGTCAATCTTATGAACATAAAGGAAAAAGTTAAAATAGTAAAGTCAAACAGCATTGTGTAAAAAAATTATATCATTAACAAGTATGATTTTAACTCAAAACTGCAAAGTTGGCTCAATGTCTAAAAAATGTATTCCAACACTCAGGAGGCAGAGGCAGGTGGATCCTTGTGAGTTCAAGGCCAGCCTGGTCTACATATTGAGTTCCAGGACAGCTGGGGCTACAAGGAGACCCGGTTTCTGAAAGACAAAAATAAAAATTTACTTATTACTAATTTTCTGTAGTTTTTTTTCTAATGGAAAGGAAAGGGTTTATTCAAATTTTCTGTAGTTATTAAGAATAGTTCTCCTGTATGTCCCTTATATATCAAGGTCACTGACCATCCCTATGCTAGACAAAATTTAAAGAATAGATATCATATGGAAAAAAATCAGAAAAAAATATTCAGTACAATTTAGCACCTGAGATTTTAAAAATTCTAGTTAACTAGGAATAAATTTAATCACATAGTATATATTTCCTCCCAACAATAACCTATTTCAAGCATTTTCAAAATGGCAAAACTAACACCATTTTGTTCTGGCTGACTTTTACTTTACCCTGTGTTTTTGCCCAGCCATTCCCCCTACAGCCAGCCAGGCAAAACATTTCATACAGGTAGTTTCAGGAAGTACATTGCCTCTACAAGACTGGGAAACTTACAAGTAGCCAGGTAGCATGTTTAGAAAGCATGTCCTCCCTTCCCCTGCCCCCCAGCTATATCCGTATTTCTCTGGAGCCCATTGTTTCTACAATTCTGAGAAATTTATTATTTTTTTCCTTATGGAAACTTGTTAACAGAAAACCTCTTTGTTACTAACCTACCCCTGGTCTGGTATAAGGTGATCTGATTTAACTATGATTATTGGCTTTGTCCTGGGCATGATGCAGTTGTGGTTTTAAGCGTTATAAACCTTGCCCTGCTTCTCCTTAGGGTCGAGAGTTCTTTGGGGCATTAGCCCCCTCTTTTACCTCTGGCTATTAATAAAGGACCCCTAATTCAACCATCACTATGTGGCATCTTCTGTGTATCTTGCTCAGTATAACAATTATGTTTATTGATGACCATTAATGTTCTCCTTAAATATGCCAAGGATGGCCACTTACCTACTACTATTTGCTATCATGCTTGATAGAAATAGTGGTCAATGCAATACAAAATAGAAACCGAAAGAATGAGTATTAGCCAGGAGTAGTGATGTACACCCAGCACTTGAGAGTCAGAGTGATTTCTAGGGAAGCCAGGACAACATAGTGAGACAATGAGAACTTGTATCAAAGAAGGAGGAGGAGGTAAAGGAGAAGGATGAGGAGGAAGAGGAGGAGGGAGGGAGAGAGAGAAAGAGAGAACAGTAGTTAATTCTAAAAGAGAGAAGATAGTAATTATAATTATATGATTTTCAAAAAAAATGATAGTCCATATATAAACTCATAAAAAATAGTAAGAGTTATACAAGGTTGCTAAATAGATTCACCTAAAATAATCAGTACTCTACAGAATATATAAAAAATTTACTCCTCGTATGCTTGTTTTATCAGTACTAAACAGCCCCATTGTGAATGGGGATTTATAAGTTTCTCCTTGTAATTTGGTCAACTATTGTTTGACATTTAAAAGCGATATTACGAAAGGTATAGTAAGTCATGGTTGTTACATCTTCTTGGATGCTGAAAGATTATTAAGTCATTAATTTTTTTTCTTTTTTAATTCCTTTTTTTTTTTTGAGACAGGGTCTACCCTGTAGCCCCAGCTGTCCTGGAACTCACTATGTAGACCAGGCTGGCCTTGAACTCACAGAGATCCGCCTGCTTCTGCCTCCCGAGTGCTGGGATTACAGGCATGCGTCACCACGCCCAGCCTCATTTATTTTTTTCTTATGCTAATAGTTTTCACCATAAAAATCTCCTGTCTGAAAATACTTTTGTCATGTAATTACATCAGGTATTTTTTTCTACTTTTTTATTGTTAGCCCTTATGTGTGATTATGTTTTAGGTGCACCTTTTGTAAGCAACATACACCTAGATTTTGTTTTTCTAACCAATATAAAACTCCTAATAGATATATATGATTAATTTACATTTATACATTAATTATAAATATTTGGTCTTGCTTATATTATACAATTTTGTATTTTTATTTTATCATAGTTTTAAAATTATTTATCTTTATTTTACATGTATACATGTTTTTTTCCTGCCTGTATATACATGCACCTATAAACCTATAAGTATATATATATCCTGTGGAAGCAGGAAGAGAGTGTTGGATTATTCTTTTGGAACTAGAGTTATGGATGGCTATTAGGTGCCATGTGGGTGCCTGAAACCAAACCCAGGTCCTCTGGAAGAGTAGTCTGTGCTCTTAACTGCTGAGCCACCTCTGTAGCCCCAAATTTTACCACTGTTCTTGTTTTCTTCTTTTTCTCTCCTTTTCAGACCTTAAATAGATTGAATTTCTCCTCCAGTGATTTGGAAGTTATGGGAATTGTTTATGTTTTTTTGATTATTATACTTGTAATTTTAAGCTATATATTTTTTCTAACAGAGCCTAAATTTAATTAACACTTCTAGCCTCCTCCCCCAAAAGACAACCTTAGAATTTTCAACTTTACCTTTCTATATATTTTATGTACTATGTTTTTATAATTTAGATTTTTGTTTTATAAACCTCTTCAAATTTGTTATTATTTTACATGCCACGTATTTTAATATTTATTTTCAAAACATGATTTTTTGCTTTCTTTGTTCACTATTGCTTAATCGTGTCAAAGTTGCTTCTGTTTTCAACTTCGGTCTTGCTTGAGCACATTCTTTAATAATTCTTTTTTTTGTTGTTATGTGTATGAGTGTACTGTCTGCATGTAGGTTGGTGCACCGTGTCGTGCAGTGCTGCAGAGGTCAGAAGAGGGAGTCGGATTGCCCTGGAACTGGAGTTAAAGACAGTTCTCAGCCGCCATGTGGGTGCTGGGGATTGAACCCGGGTCCTCTGCAAGAGCAGTCAGTGCTCTTAACGGCTAGGCCATCTCTCCAGCCCCTCTTTAATAATTCTTTTACAGAAGTTCTGTATGTAGTAAATTTTGAGTCATGGGTGCCTGAAAACCTCTTTGTTTCATCCTTACTTTTACATATAGCTCTACTAAGTATCAAGTTCTTTTTTTTCCTCAAGATCTAATTAGATAAATTACTCCATTAAATTTCCATAGACAAAAAAGTTCCTGTTTTATACTCTGGCTTTCTTTCCTGGTAGTGAAATTCCTTATATATTTTCCAGTTATTTGAGGTATGATCTCATGGGTTTCAGAGATGTCCTTATGAAATTGTTTTATGTTTGTCCCTACAAAAAAGTCACTTGTTTTTACCTAGAGTCTCTTACTGTATTATATTGCCTATGATGGCCTCAAACTCCTGGAGAAAGTGATCTTCCTGCTTCAGTTCTTGTGGGAAGAGACGACCCACAAGTTCTGAAATAACTGGTACTACAAGCACCTACCATCATACCCAGATGACGTTTGCACTTGTTATTTAGCTTTCGTTTTCTACACTATGTAAGTAATATGGACCTTGTACCCATACACACTGCAAATTTTTCCAAGGACCCCCACCTGAGAATGGATTTCCTAGAACCACTAGAACACTGTGGTGTTCACCATAGGTACACATTCCTGTTTCAATTATCAGAGTTTTCTTGTACTTTTTGCAGAAAGTCCTATTCCAGCTCACTGGCCACACACTAGGTTTGTGGACCCCCACCCATTTCAGCATAAGACTAAACCAGCTATATGAGAGTGGAGGAAGGGTTTGACTATTAGAGAAACAGGGAAGGCTGTTGGGGATAGGGATTATAGAACTGTTCTATATCTTGTTTTTGCATGTGATAAAAAAACCTGAAGAACTATACAATAAAAGTATGATTTTACTCTACATTAATTTTTTTTAATTTTTATTTATTCTTGTATGTGTATTAATGTACTGTCTGCATGTAGGTTGGTGCACCTGTGTCGTGCAATGCTGCGGAGGTCAGAAGAGGGTGTCGGATTCCCCTGGAACTGGAGTCAAAGATGGTTCTCGCCATGTGGGTGCTGGGGATTGAACCCGGGTCCTCTGCAAGAGCAGTTGGCGCTCTTAACTGCTAGGCCAACTTTTCAGCCCCATTAATATTTTTAAAAATGTTATTGAAGCCGGGTGTGGTGGTGCACGCCTTTAATTCTAGCACTCGGGAGGCAGAGGCTGGCGGATCTTTGTGAGTTCAAGGCCGGCCTGGTCTACAGAGTGAGTTCCAGGACAGCTGAGGCTATAGGGAGACCCTGTCTCAAAAAGACAAAAAAAAATGTTATTGATAGCTGGGTGTGGTGGTGCAGGCCTTTAATCCTAGCACTCAGGAGGCAGAGGCAGGAGGATCTCTGTGAGTTCAAGGCCAGCCTGGTCTACAGAGCGAGTTCCAGGCCAGCTGGGGCTACAGGGAGACCCTGTCTCAAAATCACCAAAAATGTTATTTTAATTTTATTTTGTGTGTATGAGTGGATTGTGTTCAGTGCACCCATGCATGCAGTGTCCATGGAGGTCAGAATAGGGTGTCATATCCCCTGGAACTGGAGTTACAGATGGTTGTTAAGCCACCATGTGGGTGCTGGGAATTGAACCAGGGTCCTCTACAAGAGCAGCCAGGATTCTTAACTGCTGAGCCATCTCTCCAGCCCACATAATGGCATCTTTTGAAAGCATCCCTAAATATTCCAAAAACAGCACTTACATGAAATTTATATATGCATAGATTTGTGCTGATATATACAAGAGTGTATATGAAATAAGGTTGAATGAAACAGAATACAAAAAAAAGACAGATGTTTGTTATTAATTAGGATTTCAAGAGAATGTAGTCCAAGATAAATACTTGATATTTTTTATATATACAATATGATCCCATTTATTTAAAAATAAAGATTACATATTTGCTTATATGCATAAAAATTTTCTGACAATTACATTAGAAACAGTTAATAACAGTTACCTCTGGGGAGTAGTAGTGGGCATACTGTCTTGGGTTTCTTTCAACCATGTATACTTTTTTACAAGATAAAATTGAAGAGGAATCTTCTTACTCAAACATTATGAATTATGTACATTTTTTTCAAAATTTATATTTTTCTTCAAGACAAACTGACTTGAGGTATTTAATGTTTTTCCAAATGTATTTTTTATAGTTATAAATAGGACTCACAGACATTTGACATGTACTTTTATTTTTTATTTTTTTATTTTTTTTTATGTGTATGAGTATACTGTCTGCATGTAGGTTGGTGTACCCGTGTCGTGCAATGCCACAGAGGTCAGAAGAGGGCATCGAATTCCCTTGGAAATGTAGTTAAAGATGGTTCTTAGCCACCATGTGGGTGCTGGGAATCGAACCCGGGTCCTCTGCAAGAGCAGTCAGTGCTCTTAACCACTGAGCCATCTCTCCAGCCCCAACATGTACTTTTAAATGATCATATGTTGCCTTGTTATTATTATTTTGGAAACAGGGTCTCATGTAGCTCAGGCTGGCCTGAAATATGCTATGTGGCTGGGATGACCTTGAACTTCTGATCACAGTACCTCCTCCTCTCAAGGGCTGAGATTATACACATGAGCTACCAATCCCAGTTTGTTACTAGGCATCTGTCCTAGTTTATCTTCCATTGCTGTGACAGAACACTCTGACCAACACTAACTTGGGGAGGAAAGGGTTTATTCAGCTTACATCTCCTGGGTCACAGTTCATCACTTAGGGAGCCCAAGGCAGGAACTCAGGGCAGGAACCTGGAGGCAGGAGCTGAAGCACAGGCCATGGAGGAATGCTGTTCACTGGCTTGCTTCCCTGGCTCATGCCCAGCCTGCCTTCTTATACGGTACACAACAACCTGCCCAGGGTGGCACCACTCATTGTGGGCTGGGCCCTCCCACACTGCTCGACCATTAAGACAATACTCCACAGATGTGGCCACAGGCCAATCCAATGGAGCCAATTCCCCAATTGAGGCTCCCTCAACCAAGGTGTGTCAAGTGACACTAAGCTATCCAGCACAATGACCCCTTGTCAACTTGACACACACAAAAACTACACTATAAACCACCACCTTTCCAGTTACTTTCCCCAAGTAGATGTTAACGTAATCACAACCTAAGACAGTACAACCTTAAAAGCCCCAACATCCTTAAAATGTCCAAACACTTAAAAGTTCAAGTCGTTAAAAGTCTCTTAACTTGGCTGCTGTAAAATCCAAAAACAAGTAACTGTCTTATTAAAAGGAAGAATCAGGCACTCTCAGACAAAACCTAAGTCAGCAAAAGTAGCTCAAGGCTGGACACCTGGGATTCACTCATGATCTTCTGGGCTCTAAAGGGTTTCAGCAGCTCCCCTTCTCTGACTCTGCCGTCCACAGCACACACAGCTCATCTCGCAGGCCCAGGCCAACTCCATTCCACACCTGCCGCTGCTCTTGGTGGTCGTCCCATGGTCCTGGCATCTCCAAAACGCTGGGGTCGCCACTGAAACTGAGGTTGCTTCTGACCTCTCCTGATGCAAAACCTCAGCTTCTCTTCCTGACCCCTGGAATCCTGGGGTCTTCACTGCAACCAAGGCCACACTTTGACCAGTGGTCTTTCCTGGCCTCTCACAGTGCCAGGCCTCAGCTGCTCTCTGTGACCCCTTCATGCTTTCAACACCAGAACCACATAGGAGACTCTTACACCTTACCTAGTCCTGCTTCTGGCTTAACCTGGAGTCTTAGGCCCCTTCTGGAACACAGCTTCTGTGTGCTGACCCTGAAGAAATTTTTCCCAGATTTCACCACAGTGATGCTGGTCTCTTGTTACTTACAGCTGATTTTTCAGCCCCAGCTAACCAGCATCAATTGTCCCAGTACAACAAAGATTTTACTTCAGGTTCTGGTCTCTTGTTACTTACAGCTGATTCTTCAGCCCCAGCTGACCAGAACCCACAGATTACACAGTCCTGATGATCTCTGCTCCCCTTTGAAACTAGAAACTTCATAAGCCAGGCTGCCATCTTCTACAACTTCCTCAGCAAAACTGCTCCAAGCTCCATAGCAACGATCTTTAGGCTTTCAATGATCTTCCCAGCCCAAAGTTCCAAACGCCTCCACAGTCCTTCCCCAAAACACCAAGGTCAGGTCTGTCACAGCAATACCCCACTTCTGGTACCAATTTCTGTCCTAGTTTATCTTCCATTGCTGTGACAAAACACTCTGACCCACACCAACTTGGGGAGGAAAGGGTTTATTCAGCTTACATCTCCTGGGTCACAGTTCATCACTCAGGGAGCCCAAGGCAGGAACTCAGGGTAGGAACCTGGAGGCAGGAGCTGAAGCACAGGCCATGAAGGAATGCTGTTCACTGGCTTGCTCTCCTGGCTCATGTCCCAGCCTGCCTTCTTATATGGTACACAACAACCTGCCCAGGGTGGCACAACTCATTGTGGGCTGGGCCCTCCCACATTGCTCGACCATCAAGACAATACTCCACAGATGTGGCCACAGGCCAATACAATGGAGCAATTCCCCAATTGAGGCTCCCTCAACCCAGGTGTGTCAAGTTGACACTAAAGCTATCCAGCACAGCATCTCATTTAAATTTTGTAAACTTCTAAAAATTTTTAAAGTTTTTTTTAAATTTTTTAAGATGTATTTATTATTTTTTATGTGTATGAGTGTACCGTCTGCATGCAGATTGGTGCACCCGAGTCATGCAATGCTGCAGGGGTCAGAAAACGGGGTTGGATTCCCCTGGAACTGGAGCTAAAGACGGTTCTTAGCTGCCATGTGGGTGCTGGGAATCGAACCTGGGTCCTCTGCAAGAGCAGTCGGCTCTCTTAACCATTGAGCCATCTCTCTAGCCCCTATTTTTAACCTTTTAAAGAAAAGAAAAGGAAGGTGAGGATATAACCAAGTAGCTTGGAACTGGTGGAGCTAATATTCAAACCTAAAGGGTCTGAGTCCAGATTTTTTATCACTATTAGGTAGAGAGTTTTTAATCATAATTTTGTGTAAAAATAGATTTTTAAAATTCATGTAAGAGCTGGCAAGATGGCTCAGGTGGTAAAGGAACTTTCCACCAAGCCTTTACAGCCTGAGTTCAGTCCCTGGAACCTATGCACATGTACACGTGCACACACACACACACACACACACACGCACGCACAAAAACACACATAAATAAATAAATAAATAAATAAATAAATGTAATTTTAAAATTCATGTCAGTTTTGTTGTTGTTGTTGTTGTTGTTGTTGTTGTTTTTACAGTACTATGGACTCAACAGGGCCTTCCATAAGTAACCTACCACCAAGTCACATCCCCAACATCATGCAATGTTGTAGTTATTTTTTTAACTTAATAACAATGTAGAGATTTTAATAAATTTTGCTATTTATATTCTGTGTGGGTGTAGAAATATTTTGCAGATGTATAAATGATCTGGATCATTGGCCTGTGTGTGTGTGTGTGTGTGTGTGTGTGTGTGTGTGTTAGGGTGTTTGAATAACTAAGTTGTACTCCCTGTTAACTTCTTTGATGTCGGGAATTCAAACTCATTTCCCCATCCTTAAATGACTACAAGTGAACATAATACTGTCCTTAATTGGTTACATTGCCACTTCCTAGTAAAAACTAGAAGGGTCAAATAAAATAATTTTAATATGAAAAAAGAAAGAATAATAATTACGGGTATTTGTTTTTATAAATTTCAAAATGCTACACAATTTTTTTTAAATCACTATGCATTCTACTCTGTAGCTTTGTAGTCAAGGGAAAAAAATCACTGTAATTCTTTTGAAAGGCTGTTTTGTCATTGTTGTTGTTTAGTTTATTTATTTGTTTTGAGACAGGGTTTCCCTGTAGCCCCAGCTGGCCTGGAACTCACTATGTATACCAGGTTGGCCTTGAACGCACAGAGATCCACCTGCCTCTGCCTCCCAAGTACTGGGATCAAAGGTGTGTGCCACCATGCTCAGCTTGAAAAGCCATATTTCTAGCAGCACCCAATATGTTAATTCTGAAACCTGGGTATCATTTCTATAGTTCTAACATAAAAATCCTTCTTACCCTAGCATGTTTGTTCCCTTTCACTTTGAAATAGAAATAGAGAACAGTTGCTGAATACTATTTATTCTTTCATCTACTAGAAATCTTTTATTAAAATCCTGCAATCATTTTCCCCACATCAATATGAAAATCCAGTTTAAAAGCTAAGCAAGCCCACTTTCGTTGACCTTTACTTATAAATTGAAATATCATTGCCCTTCATCTGATCCTTTTATATGTAAGAAATAAATAAGAGCTGCAGGCTTAAAAGTAAGACTTGCCTTGGAGTCAGTCTATGCCAAGCAATTTTTAAAGCAAAGGTCAAGGAAAAGATAAGAAAGCACTGGCAGAAACATTTTATTTAATTAAAACTAAGAAGAACCCATAGGGATTACAGTTCCCTAAAATTTGAAGCATCAGGTGAAATCACAAAAGAGAAGATTGATGGTCATGTCAATGACATGTAAAAATGCTTGCAGTATAATATTAAAAAGAAAGACTAAGTAAACAATAGTAAAATATGTCAGAACACTGTAATGTAAGCTGATTTGTTATTTTTTAAATTTAGTTATTTTATAATAGTATTTTCTGTATATTAAATAATAAATGTAAGCCAAGAGCCTATAATCTCAACACTTGGGAGGTAGACACAAAAGGATCAGGAGTTTAACATCATCCTTGTTGACATAGGGAGTCCCAGGCCAGCATAGGCAGCTTTAAAACCCTGTTTCAAAAAATACTATTACTACTTATACTATGTCTAGTAATTACTATTATTATAGATGTAAATCTTTGGTTTTTAATATTTTATTTATTTTTACTTTATGGGTATGAGTGTATTGCCTGTATGTATGTAAGTGCACTCATGTGTGCAGTGCCTGTGGAGGTCAGAAGAGGGTGCTGGATCCCCTGGAGCTGGAGTTATAGATAGTTGTTATCTGCCATGTGGATGCTGAAAATGAAACCCAGGTCTTCTGCAAAAGCAGCCAGTATTCTTAGCCTCTGAGCCATCTCTCTAGCCCCTGGATTTTGTTTGTTGTTTTGTAGTTTTGTTTTTGAGACAGGGTCTTCCTGTAGCCCCAGCTGGCCTGGATCTCAGTTTGCAGATCAGGCTGCCCTTGATCTCACAGACATCCTCCTGTGTCTGCCTCCAAAGTACTGAATTAAAGGTGTGTGCCACCACACCCAGCTATAAATGCAATTTTTTTTGTCTTTTCAAGACAGGGTCTCCCTGTAGCCACAGCTGTCCTGGAACTCACTCTGTAGACCAGGCTGGCCTTGAACTCACAAAGATCCGCCTGCCTCTGCCTCCCAAGTGCTAGGATTAAAGGCGCGCGCCACCATGCCCGGCTATAAATGCAAATTTAAATGATGAGAAAGTCTCCATATTATGGGACGTTCCTGAAACATAATTCATTCTATACTCTCCTTCTGGAGTCCAATTATTATTATGATCAGGATGAAAAATCATTATCCAGGTACATAATCAATAAAAGACATTGTGAATTTAGGATTTTAAATGTTATTTGACATTTTTAACACTAAAACCAGAATACATTTGGACAAAATGGAATGGGTGATCCTTCTTATACTAGAGTTAGGGCAAAAGCTGTGGTTCCAGGGAGACCAAAAGGACTATGCTCAGCTGTCTATCCTGGCTAGCCATTTAAAGAAATAAATATTAGAGAAGGCAGAATAGGCACCTAATTAATAGCATGACGTCACAGGGAAAGACAAAGACCAACTGAAGTAAAATCTGTCTTCAGAGTGCTTATCAGAGTCTCAGGGTTATTTCGGAAAGAGAAATGAAAGTTCAGGCCATCCTGGTCTGGCATTTCTAGCTGATCACTTCCTCAGGCCATCATCTCAGAACAATCTAGGCTAAGCTGCGTTGGTGCCTAGAAAGTGTCTACTGCTTAAGGGGATAGTTTTTTTCCTTTTTCTTATAATGTTTATCAATCAGGTCTGTGGTTCTTGGGAGTCAAGATGACTATGGGGAAAAAACACTCAGTAAAACTCTGAAATGAGGAAATAAAACAAGATAGAGTCAGCGCCTTAAAAGAGTTGGTTAGGTCCTTGACTTGGCCTGCCTTAAAATTCCTACTGCCAGGCCACCATTCCATTTTTATAAGCCTGGAACCAAACATGCCCCATTACATTTCAAGTTTAGCCTTGGAATAATTTTGTACAGAGTGGGCTTCTTACCATTTTCCCTGTATTGTGTTCATGCTTTGTAATAATCGAAAATAATATGAAGGCCAGGGAGATGACTCATTACTAGTCATGCAGCTTGATAACCCACGTTTCAAACTCCTAAGAAGATTCCGAAGGCTTTTCCAGAAAAATAATTTAAGCATCTTGCTATTTAAGGAATGTACATCCTTGTATGTTCAGACCTTATCTCATTTTTCTTTTCTTTTTATCACTTTTATTGCGAAGAATAACAATTCAACATGGGAGTGCAGCTCAGTGTTAGAGGGCTGAGTTCCTCAACACCACAAACACACACATGAACATACACACATAGACATACAAGTCAAAATCTATAAAGCATAAACAAGGGGTTCTATGATTTTTTTCAGAAAATGAGCATGTCCCAAGCAGTTCTCATCATGTGAAAAACCCCCGAGACCATTTCTAATGCCTAGAAGCACACACAAAATAAAAAATCCTTGCTTTAGTTACACTTGCCCGTATTCTCAATTTTTTGATAATATTCCATATATATTTTTATTGAAAATTTCTATGCATTTCATGCGCAAGTTTTCAGTCAGTCTTAATAGCCATTATACTCGATTCTCCCTTGGCACCCTCCCACAGCCCCCACCTCCGAGTTTTCACATTTTGTCATTTCTGCTAGAGTCCATTGTGCCAAATTACTCTCCCTGCTCACTCCTCAGTGTCAGAACCTCAGACAGAAGGCTAGCAGGTGACAGGTGTTACTAAGGGAGGACTGGATAAACTCAGGGTATCTAAATGGGAAGGGAGTGGAAGGGTTATAGAAGGTAAGGGGGGACAGGGATAAACGGGGAAAAAAGGAGCCCAGGAGAAGTGGGGCCATAGGAGACTGGCAGTATCAAGGGGAAAATGGGGATACTTTAAATGGAGAAGGCATGGAGAAGACATGGAAGGAGGGCTAGACTGGTAAGGGGAGAGAGGAGAGATAACTGATGCCTTGCTAGGGTAAAAACGAAACCTGAGAGAATCATATTAGTCTAACAATCTATTGACAAATTACACATACAATACCTCTACACGAGTCCATATACAAAGATGAAGGCCGCATATCAAGAAACAGTACCAGACAGGAGAAACCTTCCTTTGAGCCATTGGCCAGGGTAGTTCAAGAGACTCTCAGTTTTATTTAATGGACATACATAGTGATTTTTGACATCCAGTATTTTTTTTTTTTTTACGTATGTGGGGGCGGGGGTATGTGTGGAGGTCAGAGTACAACTTTTTGGAGTTGATTCTCTTAACTGTATGGGTTACAGGAATCAAACTCAAGTCATCAACCTAGTTGTTGAGGGAAAGATGAAAATCAGGCAGGGCATCAGGAATATATAGAAAGCAGGTTTTGTGGAGTTTTTTGTTTGTTTGCTTTTTACAATGCAGCCTGGTCTAGCAGGCTCAAGCCCCCAAATCTGGACGCTGGAGGGAAGTAGCACAAATCTTTTATACCTTATACATTGGTTACAGTAAGAAGGAAACTTACATATTGATTGGCTATCAGTAAAGTATTTTTTTAATTTATTATTTTTATTTTATGTATATGAGTGGATAATTTATTATTTTTATTTTATGTATATGATAATAATTTATTTTATGTATATGAAAATAATTTATTATTTTTATTTTATGTATATGAGCAGGCGCATGTATGTGAGTGCACTCATGTCATGCAATTCTCATGGAGGTCAGAAAAAGTTGTCAGATCCCTTGGAAGTGGAGTTATAGATGGTTGTTAGCTACCATATAGGTGCTGGGAAGTGAACCCAGGTCTACTGCAAGAGCAGCCAGTGCTCCCAACCATGAGCCATCTCTGCAGCCCATCAGAAAGTCTCAAAACCAGGCAAATTATTATAAATTTCAAAAGAAAACAAATGTTAAAAAAAATCTCTCTCTGAAAGTCATTGCATAAGTCTCCATCTGAGACAAACAGAAATACAGAAGTTTCACCAGGACACAAGGCAAGTGATTTTACCTAGCTGTGTTAACATTCTAACCACAAACTTGTCAGCTGAACTTCATTGACAGAGGCAGAGAGAAAACACAAGGATTTAAATCCATAGTTTCCTTTCTATTCCATCAGGCTCTGCATTGCCACGTTTAACCATTGAGCCACCTCACTGGCTCCATCCAGTACGATTTTGAGACACGGTCTCACTATGTAATGCGGTCTGGCTTTAAACTTTTGATGTTCCTGCCTCATCCTCCTAGATACTAGAATTACAGATTAAGTGTCAGTCAGCATGCTTGGTTTGCACGTAGTATTTTTCAATTTTGTATTATTTTGTTACTTTCAATATTTTTCTTTTTTATAATTTTTATTGAATTTTTGTGTATTTCATACATAATCATTCTTAATCACCTTTATACCTCTTTCTCCACTGGCACCTTCCCACAGCCCCTACTGGAATTCATACATTCTGTCATTTGTGTTTAGCCCTATTGTGCCAAATCAGTGTCCCCAGCCATTCCTCAGTGCAAGATTATCCACTGAACTCTACTCAGCCTATCTGGAATCCCTTGCTTTAGAAGACCAGCTCTTCCTCACCTAACAGTAATCAGCTACCAATATTTTTTCAGCTAATATTGAGTTCTGCCATTTCCCCAGTTCCATGCTGGGATTTTGTCTGGTTGAGTTTGGATGGGTCTTCTGCATGCTGACACCATTGTTGTATGTTCATATAAGCAGGGTCCCAGGAGTTTGTAGGATTCTGTTTTCATATGGTCATGCACCTCCTCCCTGGCTCTTAAAATCGTTCTGCTTCCTCTTTTTTAATTTTATTTATTTTTTATGTCTATGAAAGTACTGTCTGCATGTAGGTCTGGGCACCCGTGTCGTTCAATGCTGCGGAGGTCAGAAGAGGGCGTCGAATTCTCCTGGGATGAGTCAAAGACGGTTCTCAGCCACCATATGGGTGCTGGGGATCGAACCCGGGTCCTCTGCAAGAGCAGTCGGTACTCTTAACCGCTAGGCCATCTCTCCAGCCCTCTGCCTCCTCTTACACAATGGTCCCTGAGCCTCGAGTGAGTGAAGCTTAATATAGGAGACCTGCCCATGGACCTACAATCTTTACACTCCTAATCTCCACTGTTTGGCCATGTATGACCTTTTGAGTTCCTGACCATCTGTTGCATGAGGGAGCTTCATTAATGAGAGTTAAGAGATTCAACAGTGTCCTCTTGACCCCCTTGTTCAATGTTGCGTGAGCCGTGGGTATAGAGGTTGCATTTTAGATGTGCCACTTAGACTTGGCCAATTCATAGACAGTGTCTATGTGTGACTAGTTGTGGTACTTTGTAATAGTCTTCATCTGGTGAAAAAGACACTTCTTTGATGAGTGTTAGCTGGGATATTTGTCTGTAAATATAAGGATGCATATTTTGCAATTAGTAAAAAGTTATATTAGTCTAGGGATGTGTGTGACAGCCTTGGGAATTTTTCTAACATCTATGACCCCTCTATCCATGAGTATTTGGCCATGTTTACAGTACACACACATATTTCCTAGCTGAAGGCTGCATAACAAGAAACAGTGGCACACAGGAAAAACCTTCCTTTGAGTTGTTGGGTAGGGGAGTCCAAGAGACTCTCAAAATTATACAGGCTATTGCCACAGCCCTTGATTGCCTCCCAGAACTTGAAGTTAAGGGCCTATTGCTAAAGACAGGACATACTTCATATATCGGATTTGGAACAATGGAACTGGAACTGACCTGGAAGCCACCTTCCCTGAAGGCTAGCTCTCATAGCTTTGGAGAGCACTATTCAAGCTGCTAAGGGACAACAGCAATTGATAGTCCAATACCAGCTTTAAGACCAAGTATCCACATCAATTTCTGGCACACCATATGAATGACATTGGTGCAGTAGTGGAACTTTTTTTTTTTGTATTTTTAAGACAGGGTCTCCCTTTAGTCCAAGCTGTCCTGGAACTCTCTATGTAGACCAGGATGGCCTCGAACTCACAGAGATCCACCTGCCTCTGCCTCCCAAGTGCTGAAATTAAAGGCGTGTGCCACCATGCCTGGCTTGTAGTGGCACTTCTATTTTGGGGGCAATCGATACCTAACTAATTGTACTTAAAGCCCACTCAATGGGAGAAAACCTTCAGTAATTTTTTAAACAATATTCTTTATATGAGATAGATCCAGATTGTTGCACATTATCTATTTTTATTAACATATATTATCCCTTGTATGAATATGTCCCATATATTTATCCATCTTCTTTTTCTTTTTTTTTTTTTTTTTTTTTTTTTGTCTTTTTTTGAGACAGGGTGCTCCGTTAGTCCAGCTGGCCTGGAGCTTGCTATGTAGACCAGACTGGTCTTGAACTCACAGAGATCCACCTGCCTCTACCTCCCGAGTGCTGGGATTAAAGGTGTGTGCAACCACACCTGGCTTCCATCTTCTTTTTAAAAAAAATTATTACTTTTGGGCTGGAGAGATGGCTCAGCTGTTAAGAGCACTAACTGCCCTTGCCGAGGACCTGGGCACTTGCCACACATCACAGCTGGCAATCTGATAAGCCTTCTTCCAGCCTCACATCAGATTCCCAGGTTGGTGGTCTGATGGACCGCTGTCCATCCCAATGGCCAAGACTACACAAATCTGATGGGCTAAGATAACACTCAAAAATAATGGCTGGGAATCCCTGTTTGATGGTAAGAAGGACTCATCTTTTTATTCATAGCATTCTGTTTTTACACCCAGAGTGACATCATATCTCAGGGCCTAGTTTCAGACCCCGTGCCTCATGTTCCATAACATCATGAGTACTAGCATCACAAGTAAGAGTATTAGCATCATGCAGTCAAGCAGGTAATTTAGCACAAAAGAAACCACAGGTGGCTTCCTTTTTCCCTATGGGAGAGAATGTTTCAGTTCGGAGGAAATAGCTACAAACACCCTAGAAGTCCATATATTAGACACTTGGTCTCCAGGATGATGCACTGTTAGAAGGTGGTGGAACCTTTGACAGGTAGGGCTTTGTGTGAGGCTCTTAGATCACTGGGAGAATGGTCCTAAATGGAATTTCTTTCTTTTCTTTTGGATTTATTTATTTTTATTTTATGTGTATGAATGTTTTGCTTGCATATATGTAAGTGCACCTGTGTTATACAGTACCTACAGAAGCCAGAAGAGCACAGTGTTACTAAGTCACATTACAGTTGTTTCTGAATAAAGACTCAGCCTGACTCTTTTTTTTTTAATTTTTATTTTTTATTTATTTATCTTTGTATGTGTATGAATGCACTGTCTACATGTAGGCCTGCGCACTCGCGCCGTGCAATGCCACGGAGGCCAGAAGAGGGTGTCGGACCCCTCCCCCCCCCACTACGACGATCGCCCCCACCCGCGTCCTTTCGGCCCCACACCGCCACACCGGAACTGGAGTTCTCCTGGAACCGGAGCCACAGACGGCCCCCAGCCGCCATGAGGGTGCTGGGGATCGAACCCGGGTCCTCTGAAAGAGCAGTCAGTGCTCTCAACCGCTAGGCCATCTCCCCAGCCCCTCAGCCTGACTCTTAACATTGTTGTTTTAATATTTTTTTCTTTTACGTGTATGAGTTTATTGCCTACAAGTATGTAAATGCACCTGTGACATACGATGCCCATGGAGGTCAGAAGAGGGTGTTGATCCCCTGGAACTGTAGTTCTGGACAGTTGTTAGCCACCATGTGTTAGGAACTGAACTTGGGTTCTCTGCAAGAGCAGGCAGTGGTCTTCACTGCTGAGTCATCTCTCCAGCACCCTTAGCATTAAGTTTTTTTTTTAAATTTATTCTTGTATGTGTATGAATGTACTGTCTGCATGTAGGTTGGTGCACCCGTGTCGTGCAATGCCGTGGAGGTCAGAAGAGGTTGTCGGCTTCCCCTGGAACTGGAGTTAAAGACGGTTCTCAGCTGCCATGTGGGTGCTGGGGATCGAACCTGGGTCCTCTGCAAGAGCAGTCAGCGCTCTTAACTGCTAGGCCATCTCTCCAGCCCCAGCATTAGGTTTTAATAACTAAGAGTGGATCTGTACTTTGAGAGTTTCTTCCTTCAGATCTCTCACAGAACTGTGCTCCAGAGCCAGGCTTCATTCATACTTTGGGGAACTATAAGCTTGGATCCACCCTTATCAGAAAATCTTGCCCTTTGATCTCTAGGATTACAATACTCATATGCACAATGTCAAGCACACATCACAATTCTCACTGTTTCCAATGAGGATATGAATATGAACAGGCTGCTTCCAGTAGGATATGCTAATTCAAGCACACCCACATTCATTCACTATCTTGGGTGAAGATCAAAAGTGGGATCCCAAGGGATCAAGGTCAAGTGCCCAGGTCACGAGAGCTCAACAAGTTTGTTTGCATTATAAACAGTAGCTTCTTGGTTCAAAGTTGAGTAAAAGTCATTAGTCCAGATTCTGGACTCACTGTAAGTCATTCCTACAGAAGCAGGCATTGGATCCACTGGAACTGGAGTTATAGACAGGCATTAGCCACCATGTGGGTGCTAGGAACCAAAAAAGGTCCTCTGTAAAACCAGCCAGTGCTCTAAACCATTGAGCCATTTCTCTGGCTACCTAAAGGGAATTTCTCAACCCTATCCTAACCCCTTTTCCTTTTGATTCCTGGGTGCTGATATAAGAGGTTTCCTTCAACATGAAATGCTACTTTTTCCATTGGTCCAAATCAATGAGCCACATGATCTGTGGTTAGAATCTCCAGAAGCACAAGCTAAAATAAGTCTTTGCTTTGTATAAGGTAATTTTATCCGGTATTTCCTTACATCAACATGAAGCTGACTAACACACAAGATTTGGATTATATCATTGCAAAAGATGGTGAATTGATTCCTATTCAGTTTTTAAATGTGATGCTCAGTTTCGCATGTGCAAATACTGTTGTAATTTCAAAGACTGTTTTCAAGCTTTACTATGTAACCTTTTATTTCTACAAGATTTAAAAGAGGGAGTCTCTAAATTTTTATGTGCACAGTAGTTCCGATTCTGGAAACATTGGGTATTCAACTGAAAAAGATTAAAAAGAAATAATGCATACACCACAGCTGAAATAAAATGATACTTATACCAAGAACTACACCAGTATAACAAATCTGTTAAAAACCCATGTTCATAGCAGAAATTAAGTTAAAGTCATTGAGATTCTTTTTGTTTTTAGTTTCTTTGAGAAAGTGTCTGGTTATATATTGTATTGGTTTGGAAATTGCGATGTAGCCCGGCCGGCCTGGAATTTGTGGCAATCCTTCTTCCAAAGCCTCCTTAGTGCTGTGACTACAGGTATTTGCCACTATGCTCAGCAAGCCAGAGAGGCTCTAACATTGTTGATCATCCTGAATTAAACAAAATTAGAAGTATTCTAGAAATACTAATGTCAAGACAGCTTTGGGGAAAATGTGACAGCTAATTACTATGGTGGCTTTTTGTCCAAATTGAGTTTTTAATCTTTATCTTTTGTACTAATGATATGCTCTTATTAAAATTAATTTGATTGTTTACACATTTATCTTTTTTTCTTTTTTTCCCAAAACCAATTTTTATTGAAGCTTTGTGCATTTCATACAAAATTTCCACTCAAATCTAGACCCGTGCCCCCTTCCTTGCCCCCCCCATCCCACCAGAGCTCACACATTCTGCCAAACATGTTTTTCATCTTTTTCTCAGTCTCTCTCAAAACTCTCGATGCATAAGTTTACTGTTTTGAGCAGAAGTTCACCATTTCAGTCAGTTCTTTGACCCAGTCTTCTTGTTGCTGTTGTTAATCCTTCCAATTTGCATTACTCCAAAATATGCATATATGCATGCCACATATATCATATGTTTTAGCATATTCAGCTTATGATTGTTTTTTCTTTATTAGGCTGAAAGATGTCATGTTTGAAGTCTCCTCCTTGGCAAGCCCAAACAACCATCAGTTCTGCCCTTGTGCTCCACACTGGGGTTTTCCCTTCCCATGGTCACCAAATGAGGTCCAGTAAGCACCATGTCATGTCTTGATCTTCCTGTACTGGCCTCCATGATACAGCCTGGGTAGTCCAATAATGGCAGTCCATACCCTGAAGAAGTGGAAACCCTGGAAGTAGCTCAGTCCAAAACTTGGATGTCTCAGCACTGAAGGTTTGTCTGGCACTGAAGGTTTGGAAGATTCTTGGAGAGACATGAATCTTCAGTCCATATTGGAAAGTTGAAAAGCTGTATCTCATGTCTTTGAAGGATGGCAAAAGCAGTGGTAGCCACAGGGTAGGTGTGCTTGCCAGTAAGACAAGCAAAACAACTGTTCTCTCTCTCTCTCTCTATTTTTGCTTTTTGTCTTTTTACTAAGATCTCAAGTTTTATACCTGAAGTACAATTTCTCAGGCCTTACTAATTATTTATTTCTGGTTATACTTTCCTTTTGGATGTTTAAGGCCACACAGTTATCCCAGATTAACCAAGATTTTCTTTCTTTCTTTCTTTCTTTCTTTCTTTCTTTCTTTCTTTCTTTCTTTCTTTCTTTCTTTCTTTCTTTCTTTCTTTCTTTTCTTTTCTTTTTGTTTTTTCAAGACAGGGTCTCCCTATAGCTCCAGCTGTCCTGGAACTCACTCTGTGGACCAGGCTGGCCCTGAACTCACAGAGATCCATCTGCCTCTGCTTCCCTAGTGCTAGGATTAAAGGCATGTACCACCACACCCAGCTTAAAGACAGTTCTTAGCTGCCATGTGGGTGCTGGGAATTGAACCCAGGTCCTTTGCAAGAGCAGTCCGTGCTCTTAACTGCTGAACCATCTATCCAGCTCCTACACCTTTATCTTTTAACTCCCTTCTTCTAATCTCTTTCTTACTTGTCAATATGGCAGCAAACCTTGCCTTGTTATTCTTTGTTTCTCGTTGCTCTGCTGTACCTAACCTTTTGTGACCTGGATATCTGGCAGTTATGCTTCATACTCCTCTTGAAGGCTGGATATTGATGCTGAAATGTGTGTTTCTAAACTTTCTGATATTACAAGACACCACATATAACTTAAAACAAGGAAAATAACATGTGAATCCAAAACATTCCCTTATCCCTTGATATTGTATTCTTTTGGTCACTCAATAAATTTGTTTAGCAAGGCACTTTAACATTTAAAAAGCACTGTTTTCAAAGCAAAAATGAAATGCCACAGTAATGGATCACTGTCCTTTAAAGAACTTAAACTTTATCAAAGGGCATAGAAAAGTAAATAAGTAACTAATAAAAGCAGAAAGAAGAGGTACCAAATATAAGAATAAGGAAATTAAGTTAGCAAGAAAGAGAGAGAAAAAAATCTGACTGAGGGGAAAGAACACAGACTAGAGAAAAATATAACAAAATAAAAAGCATTTGAATTGGGATTACAAGAACAGAATTCCAGTATGAGAAATTATGGGGGAAGAGCATTTCAGGTCAAGGAACCAGCAAAGGTAAAAATATTATAATTTTTTTTTTTTTGAAACAGGGTCTCCCTTTAGCCTCAGCTGGCCTGGAAATCACTGTGTAGACCAGCCTGGCCTTAATCTCACAGAAGTCTGCCTGCCTCTGCTTCCTTAGTCCTGGGATCAGAGGTGTGTGCTGCCACACCCAAACCAAGAATGTTTTTGAAATACAGTGAAAGTAATTTACTGGCAGGTGAGCCTGGAGGGGTGTTACAAGTTAAGATTATGATGACCTAATAATTATATAAGTAACAGCTAACATTTTATGCTCTTATGCTATTCTAAGCCTAGAGCTCACAAGAGCTGACACAGCAACTTTATGGGGTAGATGTATCATGGATGATGAAATCAGGGTTCAGAGAAGTTATCTTCAAATCTAACAAGAAGGAAGTAGTCTAGCAAACATTCAGCTGCAGATCTACTTTATTTACAGGTCTGTGCTTTTAACTACTAGGCTCTCTTACTTAAAGATATTAGAGTTTATTTTGCATGTAATAAGAAGTAATCTGAGAATGAGAATGACTATGATTTACTTTGTGTTAGGAAGCTAAGTGACAATAATGAGAAAGAACAAAGGAAGGAAGGAAGCATTTATTTATTTGTTTGTTTATTTGTATTTTTGAGATAGGGTCTTCCCTGTAGCCCCAGCCTCCTGGAACTCAGTATGTAGACCAGGCTGGCCTTGAACTCACAGAGATCTGCCTGCCTCTGCCTCCCGAGTGCTGGGATTAAAGGCATGTGCCACCATATCCAGCAGAACTGGTTATTAAGGTTTGGAAACAGTTTGGTTAAAGATAAGGAACTGAGAAAGAGTAATGGATGAGGAAATGGGGAAGAGAGGACAGATTTAATATTCTGGGAGTAGCCTGGACAATATTTGGTGAGTACTCAAATGAAAAATGGGAAAGAAGCAAGATTTTGTTAGGGTCCAAGAATCCACACTAGTCACACCAAAGGATGGAAAACCAAGACTTTATTTCAGGAAAAAGTAAACCAGCATGCTGGGGTGGAAAAATGAGGAAAAAGGCTCCCATCCTGATAATTTGGCTTGCAGGCCTTTTATATAGGGACTAGAGGCATTTTAGTGGGGTTTGGGTAACTTCTAGCCTTATTGGATAATAGAAGGATTACAACTCATAATTAGGTCAGCCCACCTCCCCCCACATACCAACAGTTATCTTTAGACACAATCCTGTGACTGGAACAAGGAAGTAATGGGTCAGTCCACCTACCCTCACATACCAAGGGTTATCTTTAACAAGTTTAAATTTTATTAGCTGTTCTTGAGGCCTTGGGCAACTGACCTCATCCCAAAAAGGGCAGTTGCCAATAAACCTTGAACAATTGACTCCCCCACCACCACCAAATTGGGCAGATTCCAGTAACTGCTTAAAATTGTGGCTATAGGGGCTGGAGAGATGGCCTAGCGGTTAAGAGCACTGACTGGTCTTACAGAGGACCCGGGTTCGATCCCCAGCACCCACAAGGCAGCCAAGAACCGTCTGAAACTCCAATTCCAGGAGAACTCCAGTTCCAGGGGAATCCGATACCCTCTTCTGACCTCCGCGGCATTGCACGACACGGGTGCATAAACTTGCATGCAGACAGTACATTCATACACATACAGAAATAAATAAAAAATTAATTAAAAAAATTGTGGCTATACTCAAAATGGAATCAGTGTGGGCCTCTCTTACATTCCCCCTTTGATTTGTATACTGGGAGGCTAATCTTGGACTCCATCTTCTTCTTCCTCAGGGGAGTCATATATGGGGACATACTGGTCCTGATTTTAATAGAATTTACTCACTGGTTAATAAATCTCACAAGTGAGTTAAGGATGCATGACCCACAAATCAGAGCAACCAGAAGGATAAGTTTATTGGCAGATCGAGGATGTCTTCAGCTCTCAGCTGAGAAAGAAACTGGCTCTTTGGGGGGTCTTGACCCTAAACTGCCTAGCCAATTTTCATCTCCTACTTTTATCACATTACCCTCTGAGGATGTTACCCCAATTGCCAAGAGGGAATTGGGGCACCAACCACTCTGACTTCTTCCATGCTGAAAAGGGGCATAGGAGGTGGCAACTGGGGTACCCCTGCTCAGTGGATCTATCTAAACGACCCCCAAAAGTATAGTTACAGAGAGAACAAAATCCTTGATGGGTTTCTGTGAAGGCGAGAGGAGCTGGGTACACTTTCTAGGCAGGGAACCAGGAGAGGAACAGGGTGAATTCAATGTCCAACTTAAAAGTCCTTTAGAATTTCTCAACGAGGGGGCTGGAGAGATGGCTTAGTGGTTAAGAGCACTGACTGCTCTTACAGAGGACCCAGGTTTGATTCCCAGCACCCACATGGCAGTTAAGAACCATCTTTAACTCCAGTTCCAGGGGAATCCGATGCCCTCTTCTGACCTTATGGCATTGCATGACACAGGTGCACCAACCTACATGCAGACAGTACACTCATACACATTAAAAAAAAAAAAAGAATTTCTCAACAAGGGGTTCCAAGGCATCCATTATTGTGCTTCTCATTTTGTTCATTTGGCCGTGGTGTCTGGACTCAGGATATGCTTTCCGGGAAATTTTGGTAGTCACGGTGTGAGTTTTCCCTTAGGTAGTTGCTTAAATAGAAAGAGGAAACTATTGCCGGCGTGGTGGTGCACGCCTTTAATCCTAGCACTTGGGAGGCAGAGGCAGGCGATCTTTGTGAGTCAAGGCCAGCCTGGTCTATGGAGTGAGTTCCAGGACAGCTGAGGCTGGGGAGACCCTGTCTCAAAAAGACCAAAAAAAAAAAAAAAAAGAGGACACTATTATCTTCTCAAATGACTTTAAATAACTTAAAATCTAGTGTTTGGAATCACAGTCTCTCAGACTTTAAGGGAAATATAATTATTTATCTTTTGGTTATACTTTCCTTTTGGGTGTTTAAGTCCATACAGTTAGCTCAGATTAACCAAGTTTTGTTTTCTCAAGGTCAGTTGAGGATCTGGTCCTCAGGGGCCACTTGGATTTTGGGGGGAGAGGCCTCTGGCTTCTCTTGGCTTTTACCAGTTCCATCCACTAGAAGACAAAGTCAGGTGGTGCAGGACCAGGCTTCCCTTTTGAAGCGTGTAAAGACTTTCCTCTTTATAGACTGGACACTGGCTAGAGGCCTGTTAGTGGATCTCCAAGACCTCCCTTCCCAGGAGGACTGGTGACTCACAATTGCAGGACATTTCAGGAGATGCCACCAGACATAGTCCCCTGGGACTTAGTTGACCTCAGAGGGCAAGAAACAAAGTTGTTCCTTAAGTCCCTCAGCTGAATTGGTATGGGCATTTAAGTATGGTTGTTATCCATCCAGAAAGGCTAAGTTACACCAGCCTAACACCTTTAATTACTGTATAATATTTTAGATAAGGCTTTGACAATAATTCAAGCAGCCTTGTATAATACTGACTGGAGGAGGGACTTAACACCATATGCTTTCAGGCATAACCCACAAGATAGAATTAAGCAATTTCAGGCTTATTTTAAATGTAAACTGTTCACTACAATTACTACCAACAGGAACAATCTCTTTCTTTTCAGAGGAACAATCTCTTTCTGGTTTCCCAGAAAGACAAGAGTTGTACCACATACCGGAAGACAGGAAATAAACTGATAAGGATTACCAAGCCCATCCAAACTATCTTCTTTGGGACTGCATGCAGCTGGCTCAGGAAGATAGAATCTAGCTTCTGAGCCAAATTATCTAGTTAGGTCAAAGGAAATATCAAAAGCAACTCTTGTAAGAAACAAAGTATATTTTTCAGTAGCCATAGGTAACCCACTATTTGTCTATGTCCACTTAATCCAAACCTGTAACAGGGAGTCCAGTGCAAGCCAGGAGTGGACTGAAAACTAACAATTCCGTATATCTTATCCTCTTACTAAATCTGAAGTGCCATGTGATGTGTAGATAAAGCTTGGGCCAAAACCGAACACTCTTAAACAAACCTTGACTAGATATACATTTTGATTCTTAAATTTAGTTGACTGAACCTTAGAAAATTAAGCTTATTCATATAGTCTCACCTTTTACCTGACATAACAAACCTCCTCAGACTTTTATCACTGATATAGACTTTCTCATCACCTTCATATAAATCCTTCTCCATGTCTATATCTCTCTAAGATTTTCCCACCTCATTTCCTTAATACCATGAGACATAACAACATTCATAAACATATTGACCCTTAGTTGTGAAGAAATGCTAAGAAGCACTCCCACAAAATAAGCACTATGGCCAGAGACAATGTCATGGCAAACTAGTTTTAAAACTAAAACTTAGAGCTTTTTCAGAAATGTTCATAAATCCCTATTTCTGACCTCAACCTAAACCTTGGCTGTACTGGGATTGAAGGCATGCTAGGATTAAAGGTGTGGCCCACCACACCTGGCTGGGGAACTTCCAGGAGTGGCCAGACCAGCAGGACAGCAGTTCAAGCACAGGGGGGTTATGTTTGCTTCCTATGAGGAGGAAGGGGTGGGGGGAACAGATAGGAAATCACTGCAGGAACACAATAAAGTCCATTAGCTATCCCAGGCTCTGCTCTCCCACCCCTGGAGGCAAGAAACAGGGCTGGCCCAGGCCATTCTGGTATCAGTTCTCCACCCAAACCAGATCAAGAAATACACATGCCTCTGTTTCCTGGGTGCTGGGAGAGAGTTTGGACAAATGAAATATCAGGACTTCAGATTAAAAATAAAGAGTAAACATGTACCACATTTTCTCTATCCACTAGTCAGTTGAGGGGCACCTGGGCTGGTTCCAGCTTTTTGCTATTGTGAACAGAGCTGCAATAAACATAGCTGTACATGTATCTTTGCAGTAAGATGTGTCTTGTGGGTATATACCCAGGAGTGGTATGACTGGGTCAAATGGAAGGCTCATTTTGAGTCTTCTAAGGATTCTCCACACTGCTTTCCATAGTGGCTGTACAAGTTTACATTCCCACCAGCAATGGATGAGTGTTCCCCTTTCCCCACAACCTCTCCAGCACTTGGTATCATTCGTGTTCCTGATCCTAGCCAGTCTTATTGGAGTAAGGTGATATCTCAAGGAAAATGATGTATGAAACGCACAAAGCATCAATAAAAAAATAAATAAAGAGTAAAAAACAGTTATCTAAACACATATAACTTTGCATTAAAATAGGCCAGTCATGTGATGGTTTTAGATTCTACTGCCTAGGACTTTAGTTGAGTGCATGTGCATAAACAAATAGTACTTTCATAGAATAATAGATATTTAAAGATATATTTAGGGTACCTGGGTTATACCATTAAAATATTTATATTTCTGATCAGGCACGCCAGAATAAGATCTCACTAAGTATGAGGCTTAAGGCACTTACACCCAACAAATATGTTCTTACCCATAAGCTGAACTGAGGTTCCATAGTTTTAGAAAGACTCAAACACACATCCAAAACATCAGGAGCCTGGGATGAGAAGGCTGCTCTAACATCTTAGAGTGATCACAATAATTTTATATAATGCCTTCATCCAAATGGAGACTAAAAGCATGGAGTAAAGTATAGTTTTCATGAGTTTGATTCACCCAGTTCTCTGAGACCAACTCTTCACTAAACACAAACATAGAGCATGCAGGAGGGACCACCTGCCAGATCAGCAAGGAGGGTACAGACCCAGGGAATTCCCTTTGCCTCCCAGACACAGACCATCCTGGAGATCAGTTCCTATAACGCACCCCCAGAAGCCATGTGGCACCCTGACTGATCCAGGTTTCAGACCCCAAAATAGGTCTCTAGCAGAGAATGCACAGTCATCAGGAGGACACTCTAAGGAGCTCATGAATTCCCCAAGCTCCAAAGACCTCCACACCCAGGCCAGACCAAGTTTCCTGACTAACTGCTGATGGAAATTTTACTAGGTAGCAAAATGCAGTTATCTCTGGTCCTTTGAGACAGGGTCTCCTTGTAGCAGCTGGGTGGAAACTCACCAAAGCAGACCAGATGAACTGACCTTGGGCTCACAAAGAGCTGCCTGCCTCTGCCTCCCAAGGACTGGGATTAAAAGTGTGTGCCACCACACTCGTCCCAAGAGGCAACAAAACTGCCCCACCCAGAACAAAAGCCAGTCCAAGAATTCATTCCCAGCTCTGAAGGCAAGTTAGTATGTTAGTATATTAAATCAGGGATACATCCACCCAGAGAATCTGGACCACAAAGGTCTCAAAAACAAACAAACAAAATAACCCACACAGTAGACTGAACATTCAGAGCAAACTACTTCCAAGGCAAGCAAGTTACCTCACACAATCCTTTTGAAAGAAAACACAAACCAAAATGTCATTTTAGAAAATGGGATCCTAGGGGCTGGAGAGATGGCTCAGTGATTAAGAGTGCTGATTGCTCTTGAAAAGGACCCGGGTTCCATTCCCAGCACCCACATGGTGGCTAAGAACCATCTTTAAGCAGGGTGTGTTGGTGCATGTCTTTAATTGTAGAACTCTGGAGGCAGAGGGAGGTGGATTTCTGTGAGTTCAAGGCCAGCCTGGTCTACAGAGTGAGTTCCAGGCCAGCTGGAGCTATAGGGTGACCCTGTCTCAAAAAGACGAAAAGAAAAAAAAAAGAAGCGCTAGAAAATAGGATCCTTAAAAAGTCAACTCAGAGGCTAATTCCCATAAACAATTACCACCTGTTGTGAAGCATTTGATAGACTCAAAGACAATAAACTTAGAGATGTCTACAGTATCCAAATTTTAGGCCTTTAAATGCATTTTAAAATATCCATATCTTAAAGTTTGCACGTGCATGTCTAGTCTGGCATGCCAAAACAAATGATTATGTGCACATAAAGGATGGAAACTTGAAGTGGCCACTTTGTTTGACAGAACCAACATGAGACAATTACAATAGCTGAATTACAAACACACGCAAAAACTTAGATGCATGATGAGCTACATGAACCTTAGACACATTGTTACCATAAACACAAGACATAGGTACCTCCTTTAAATCTGGGTAGATTTAGAATTTTCCCATTTTGAAGAGATCCCAGAGAATGAGAATGAAAGCAATCCCAGAGAATAAAGGTAAAAGCAACAGATAACAGAATAAGGGCCCAATAACAAAGACTATGCAGACACAAAGAGAAGAAATGCTGTGCAGATGGAGGGGGCCAACCCCCTGTCGCCCTGGAACCAAAAATCCAGACCCCTTGCCTGGATTCCAAATCGCTGAGGTGAACCCCCTGTTCACACTCTAAATCCTGAGGCAAACCCCCTGTTCACATTCTATCAGTAGAGAGTTGGGGCATCCCCCATTTCTGCACTCAAGGAGCAGTACTGTATCCAGTTTCTCCTTACCGAGTGCTCCAGACCAGAAACTCGAGTTTAACCAAAATAACCAAAACCAAAGTGAAAGTAAAAAGAGAAAAAGAAATGAGCTCACTCTTACCCAAAAGACACAGCCAGCTGAATGAGATGTTTCTAGTCCCTCCGGTGGACTTTGGGGGGTCTTGGTGGGACCTCCAAGATGTTAGGGTCCTAGAATCCACACCAGACACACCAAAGGATGGAAAACCAAGACTTTATTTCAGAAAAAAGTAAACCAACATGCTGCTGGGGTGGGAGGAAAAACGCTCCTACCCTGATAACTTGGTTTGCAGGCCTTTTCTACAGGGTCTAGGGGAATTTTAGTGGGATTTGGGAACTTCTAGCTTATTGGATAATAGCAGGATTACAACTCATAGTTAGGTCAGCCCACCTGCCCTCACATACCAACAGTTATCTTTAGACACAATCCTGTGACTGGAACAAGGAAGTAATGGGTCAGTCCACCTACCCTCACATACCAATGGTTATCTTTAACAAGTTTAAATTTTATTAGCTGTTCTTGAGGTCTTGGGCAACTGATCTCATCCTGAAAAGGTCAGATGCCAATAAACCTTGAACAATTGCACCCCCCACCCCGAATTGGGCAGATTCCAGTAACTGCTTAAAATTATGGCTATACTCAAAATGGAGTCAGTGTGGGCCCTACTTAAAATTTCTTCTAATCCTGACTGGGAAGATGGCTGTATACTTAAACAAGGGAGAGAAGGATATAGAGGAATAGGCCTTGGAGTTCATGGATGAGAAATTAAGGAAGCTAATGA
The DNA here is from genome assembly GCA_009823505.1 of Rhizomys pruinosus. Lineage (NCBI taxonomy): Eukaryota > Metazoa > Chordata > Mammalia > Rodentia > Spalacidae > Rhizomys > Rhizomys pruinosus. Next base: position 875,956 of record VZQC01014087.1, read on the forward strand.
GTGTGGTCTGGAACATGTTGCAGTTATGAGTCTGGCAAATCACTTAGAAATTGTCAATAATTATATAAGTAACAGCTAACATTTTACTGAGCTCTTAATGCTGTACTAAGCCTAGAGCTCACAAGAGCCATTTTAAAAGTTCTTTATCGGGGCTGGAGAGATGACTCAGCAGTTAAGAGTGCCGACTGCTGTTGTAGAGGACCCAGGTTGGATTCCCACCACCCACATGGAGGTTAAGAATCTTTAAGCTGGGTGTGGTGGTGCATGCCTTTAATCCTAGCACTTGGGAGGCAGAGGCAGGTGGATCTCTGTGAGTTCAAGGCCAGCTTGGTCTACAGAATGAGTTCCAGGCCAGCTGGGGCTATAGGGAGATTCTGTTTCAAAAATAAATAAATAAATAAATAAATAAATAAATAAACAAACAAATAAATAAAAGTCCTTTATCTAAAATTATACACAACTAAAGAATTTCAATCATGAAAACTTCATTTAAGTCAAACAACCAACTCATTCATTTTCCTTGGCATTTGAAACCAGGAAGGGCTACTATGTCATGACTGCCACTATCTAAAGGGCCCAGTATACATCAACCTCAAGTTGCATACAAATGAGTTCTGTGTTACATACACCTCAGTACAAATCCTAGTGTCTGGTATCATTCCTCAAATGTTAGGATGACATTGATGATGATGAATTTGAATTTTAATACTTCCATGGGGGTTCTGTAGGCTTTTCTTTAAACATATTCAGTAAGTGTGGTTGCAAAATATCACTTGAAGAAGCTCAGACACACCAATCCTTATTGCAATGTTTTACTTAAGGATACTCTATATAGAAATGTTTGTATTTAATACAATTAAACACAAAGGCACACAACTTAAATAAAATAATGTCCAATAAATTTGAAAAAAAAAAAGAGAAATAACTGACTAAAATAAATGATAAATGAGTACATTAAGTCTATGGAGAATTTTGATGCTAAAGAAAGAATCTAGAATGGAATAAAGCATATTTCCTAAGTAAATGAATAAAAGTATATCTTTTAAAATATCTATTATTTTTATTTTATGTGCATGAGTATATTGCCTGAACATAAGTAAGTGACTGCCCATGGAGGTCAGAAGTGAGTGTCAGATCCCCTAGAACTGGAGTTATGGATGGTTGTTAGCTATCATGTGGGTGCTGGGAACCCAACCTGTGTCTTCTGGAAGAGCATCCAGTGCTCTTAACTGCTGAGCCATCTCCTCAGTTGGTCTAAAATGAAAGTGCAAAGAAAATCCACTATAAATTGAGATCTCACCAGTTATACCATCAAGGAACAGTGGATTAGAAGCAAAACTGTCTCTCTCCACTCACTGAACATGGAGACATAGTCCCAAACATTGGCACAGAGTGAAGAACATTCTGTGAGAATGCATAAGGAAAAGCTAGTTATCGTACTCAAATTTATAGTACTTAATGATTTAAAATATCTAAAAGCATGTAGTTTGTGTTGTGGGAATGAATACAAATTTCTGTAGAGAAATTAACTTTCATCTTATGATTCAATCAACAAAGAAAATTCCAAGGAATATAAATTCATAATGAAGTTATAGAACTTTTTAAGACATGGCAAAATGAATGAGAACAGAAAATATGAGCAGTACAGTCATATCCACAATTACTTCAGATAGGAAAATTATCAGGCACATAACTTTGAATAATAATCTAATGTTTAAAGAAAATATTAATACAGAGCTAGGGCTTATAAAACATGCCCAGTTAATTTTGAATAATATCTAATTTTTTAGTGATAAAACTATAATAATTGAAATTATAAAGTAAAGATTCAGTGAGCAATTAAATGCCTCCACAATGGCAGTTCGTGACAGCATCAAAAATCTTCTAGATACCTTCTCCTAACAAACTCACCATGTTCAGCACCTAAACATACAGCAATTTACCTTCTTAAAAAAGTCAATTGGGCCAGGCGTGGTGGTGCAGGCCTTTAATCCTAGCACTTGGGAGGCAGAGGCAGGCGGATCTTTGTGAGTTCAAGGCCAGCCTGGTCTACAGAGTGAGTTCCAGGACAGCTGGGGCTACAGGGAGACCCTGTCTCAAAAAGACCAAAAACAAAAAAAAAAG
>VZQC01014087.1:879944-890075 GCA_009823505.1 Rhizomys pruinosus
GAGTGACCCCTGAGGACCAGATCCTCAACTGACCTTGAGAAAACAAAGACCTTGGTTAATCTGGGCTGTGTGGCCTTAAACATCCAAAAGTAAAGTATAACCAGAAATAAATAATCAGTAAGGCCTGAGAAGTTGTAGTTCAGGTATAAAACTTGAGATCTTAGTGCGGGTCTTGGCTGTGTGTCCCTCTGTGAGGGCACGAGGCTAATGTTCAAAGGGCAGCCATCCAAACGGGCCCCATTATACTGCTGCATAGCTGTCAGGGCGGCCGCTCTTCTTTCAAAGTGCACAAGTGCTGTCCCTAAACTTCTCCCTGAATGACCCGGGTTCGATCCCCAGCACCCACATGGCGGCCGAGAGCCGTCTGAAACTCCAATTCCAGGAGAACTCCAGTTCCAGGGGAATCTGACACCCTCTTCTGACCTCCGCGGTATTGCACGACACGAGTGCACAGACCTACATGCAGACAGTGCATTCATACACATACAGAAATAAATAAAATTAATTAAAAAAAAAAAAACCTTCTCCCCGAATGGTCGTAGTGCACAGCCGCCTTCTTCAAGGTCCCAAATTCAGCGAAGAGCTTCTGAACATCATCATCTGTCACTCGGAAGTGCAGGTTGGTGAGCAGCAGCTTGCCTGAGGCGTCCAGGCGGGCTGGTCCTGCGAAGCCCCTGTGGAAGGTGTGGAAGAGGTCGTGCTGCCCCTTGTCCGGAAGCTGCTTGGATCTGCGGTAGGGCCCGGGCCTGGTGCTGGGGCATCCGCCTCGCCCCCTGGCGGGCCGGCTCCTCCCGGGCCCTCTGCCTCCGTTCACCCTCGGGGTGCGCTGACTGTGCTTCAGCTGAATGAGGTCGTCCAAAGACATATCCATTTTGTCCGCCTCTCTAAAGCTCCAGCAGTCGCCTTGCAACCTTGATTTCTCCACCAGTGCCTTGCAACCTTGATATGTCCACCAGTGCCTTGCAACCTTGATTTCTCCACCAGTTGCCCTCCAACTCACAGAAATCTGCCCAGCCTGGCCTCCCCAGTGCTGGGATGAAAGGGGTGCACTATGGTATGCGCTCTGGAGGAAAGGGCCAGGGGACCCAGGGCTGAGTGCAATGGCTTTATATATTTATTAAAATATTTAATTTAGTATTTTTATTTTATGTGTGAGCATATTGCTTGCATGTAAGTGTACCTATGTTGTGCAATGCCCACAGAGGTCAGAAGAGGGCATCGTATTCCCCCGGAACTGGAGTTACAGATGGTTGTTAGGTGCCATGTGGGTGCTGGGAACTGAACCCAGATCTTCTGCAAGAGCAGTCAGTGCTAATAACCACTGAGCCATCTCTCAAGCCCCAACTTAGTTCTCTTTTAAATGGCTATTCCTTTGTTTTGGTTAGGTGGTAGTGGTGTTCTTTGAGATAGAGTCTGACCATTTAGCCAAAGTTGTCCTCCAACTTTCAATTTTCCTCCAACTGGATGCCGTGATTAGTTATGTATTACCATTCCCCACTAGATGCAAAGAAACAATCTATACTTTTACAACATTCTGGCTAAATCTAATTATCAGGGTTATTTCACTAAACTCTTTTAATTATCTGAAGTATAGAAATGATTAAAAATTCATTTGAGATCTCCGTCCACAATTGGAAGAATTTTCTCTTACTTTTCCTGTTCTACCCTGGCTAGTTTTGAGTACCCAGCTGATAATGCACATACCTTTCATGGCACTCTTGCTTTTATTTTATAAAGCATCAGTGCTAACTTTGCAGATTGGTGCATTTTTTTATTTATTTTTTATGTGTATGAATGTACTGTCTGCATATAGGTTTTGCACCCGTGTCATGCAATGCTGTGGAGGTCAGAAGACGGTGTTGGATTCCCCTGGAACTGGAGTTAAAGACGGTTCTCAGCCGCCATGTGGGTGCTGGGAATCGAACCCAGGTCCTCTGCAAGAGCAGTCGGCGCTCTTAACTGCTAGGCCATCTCTCCAGCCCCATGATTTTCATGATTATATTATTTTATATGACCTCCATGGGCATTGCATGACACAGGTACACTTACATACATGCAGGCCATAAACTCATATATAGAAAATAAAAATAATAAATAAAGTAAAGAGAAAGAGAAACTAAATCATGAAATCATTTATTCATTGAAAAACAAAAACAACAACTTTGTCCAAAGTATGTAATGATGCTAGTTCTGATCAAGGGATTTCAGTTATCAGCTGTGATTCTCTCTCTTCTTTAGGTGCACAAAATAAACTTCCTTTAGAGTTGCTTTAGCATATGTACACTTTGGAAAAATCTTAATGTCGTCCTGAAGAATAAGGCTTCTTTGGCTATTCCCAGTAACTTAGAGTCTGACACTTTCAAACAATAATAATATAGTTGGTAAACAATAAAGTATAAATAAGAAAAAAAGGATATTTATTTGAGACTCTTCAATTTAAAACATTTAGCCGATTAGCACAAATGAATATAAATGAAGTACGTCTAAAATATTTACCACCTTGAAAATGAAGTAGCCTTGCTTTCTGACTTCCTGTGCTCATTGAAAGATGTGAACCTCGGCTTTCTGCTCCTGCCCAAGCCACCATGCCTCCCCGCCACAATGGACTCTTAATTCCCTGGAACGTCATTTGTAAGCTCAAATAAACTCTTCCTTTTATATAAAAAAAAAAAAGAAAATGAAGTAGCCTTATGTCTGTTTCAATAAAAATCATTTCCATGGGGGCTGGAGAGATGGCCCCCATCTCTCCAGAGCGCCGACTGCTCTTGCAGAGGACCAGGGTTCAACCCCCAGCACCCACATGATGACTGAAAACCGTCTTTAACTCCAGTTCCAGGGGAATCCAACACCCATTTCTGACCTCCATGGCATTGCACGACATGGGTGCACAAACCTACATGCAGATGGTACATTCATACACATACGAAAATAAAAAAAAAAATCATTTCCAGCTGGGCATTGTGCTACACAACTGTGAGTGTGAGGCCAGCTTGGGCTATAGATTAAGATTCTGTCTTTAACCCACAAATCTATCTCTGTTTAAATTGTTTGAATAGAAATATCCTAAAATTTGGAGTGGTGGTATACACCTCTAATCTCAGCCTCTGATGCTGAGGGAAGAGGATCAGGCGTCTGACACCAGCTTGGGTTGCAAAGTGAGAAAGAAGCAACATTAACATCCTTGTAAATACTGACATGCTAGAGATATGCCATATTAAAATATCCATTAGTGGAAAATATCCAAAAAGTCACATTTATTTAGTCACTACTGTAAGGTTATGGCACGCTCCCCCCGGAATGAAAGGCCACAAGGTCTAAGTTCTTCAGAGCAAAGTTTAATTCAGGGTAGCCGGGGCTAGGCTCAGGGGAGAGAGAGAGCCAAGCACAGAATGGTGTCTGGCTTGGGAATTTAAGGGAGAAGGTGGGAGTGGGATTCAGTGAGAATGGGGTGGGTCGGAATCTGGAATCTGGCTTCAGAGGTGGAAGATTCCTGAGTAATCAGTGGTGGCCTGCTTTAGCATAGCCAAAGGCTATGCCTGGTACAGCAGGTTCTCGGGCAACATGGATCTTAGATGTCTCTACATTCCAATGGGCTTCTGGATCTCACAACCTGACAACTACTTTATTCCTTATACAGTTGTCAAACTGTCTTAGATCATTTGGCAAGAATAATTGGTTTACATAGTGAGTTCTGGGACAGCTGGGGCTATAGGGAGACCCTGTCTCTAAAAGACCAAAAAAGTTGCCATTTAATTTCATTATCAAGAACAGTTCACAGTGTCTTTTGAGGGTTTGGTATAGTTTTTAATATAAGGATTGAGTTCAGAGTAGTATATGCTTTTGTCCACAAGAATATTACATCCTTTGAGATTAAGAAGATATAATACTATGATTTCAGGACCAATAGATATATTTAAATAGTCTCAAGGACATTTCCAGAAAGTAAACAAAAATGACCAAAATCCCCCATACCACTCATGCTCATGCAAGCAACCATAATTAAATTTTATGAAAGTAGGGGGGTTGGTTGGGAAGAAAAAGGGGGGGGTAATGATGCAGGGTAATAGGGGTGAAAATTCAGTATATACATGCATGAAATTGTGACAGAATAACAAAAAAGAAAAATGATTTAAAAATGAAGTGACATTGCTGACCATTTAACAGGTGATTGCTTGGCAGAGCCATTCATGAAAAGTTCACTGCTTGACAAAGTTCCAGTGACCTGACTCATCTGGTTGAAGTCTGCTCTCCAGCTGACCTTGGTTTTTAATAATTCCTTTTATTGTATTAACTCTTGTTTTTTTAACCTGCTTAACTTTTGGCTTTCTAGCAATTAGGGTACCTGCTTCTTCCTCAAAGAATTGAACTGACACATAATTATGCCTTTTCTGGAAGTGAATCCTTTGTGAGAAATAATGATACTGTGTATACAATTCAATAGTATGATACAGTGTCAATTAAGAATTCTACAGAAACTGTATTATGCACAGATTGCCCAAGTAAAGAAAGGAATTTTGATGATTCATGGTCAGGTTTACACTAAAAAGAGGATTGATTGTAGGGCAAAATGAAACTAAGTCCAGTGAGGTCAGAGGATTCTAGTGATCTGACTCAAAGATTAGTAGGCTTTAGGAAAACACCTCAGCAGGAGGTGTAAAGAGAGAAACTGAGGAAAACAGAAACTGAGGAAAACAAAGACCAGAATAAAAACAAGATATGAATCAAAACCACATCAGCCACGAAATGGCTTACAGGTTGAGCAAACAAGGAACTAAAGAAAAATAAAGCTCTCTATTGTTAAAGCTTTAAAGCTCACTTTTTACACTCTCTAGCACCTATGTTGCCGAAAGGCATAAAGAATGAAGTCCTCAGAGTTAAAAGTCAATATTAACTTCACTTTGCCGCAAAATTACTAAATTGCTGAGCTTAGCGGAGTGGCTGTACCATTATTGTTTTACTTTTTTTGATGTTAAAAATGATTGCGGGTGTGAATTTTCTGAAAAAATATTTATGGGGAAGTTGGGCTAGGCTTGCATAACCTGTACACGTCTTAGGGTATCTAAAACTAAATATGGGAGTCTGAAGAGCAGAGAAGAAACATAAAGCAGAAAATAAAGAGAAGCAAAGAGAAAGAATTAGCAGACTGGCAAACCAGAAAAGCCCTCTGCACAGAAGCAAAGGACACAGATGCTCTCTGTAACTCTCAGATCATGAAAAGAGAGATTCTTGTGTCTTGTCTGATTGATTTCCTTGACTCCTTCGTGACCACCCACTTCAAGACCGGAACCTGCTGGAGCTGGACTCGGGCAATTGCTTGTTCTGAGTCATTCCAGGACAGCTGGGGCTACAGGGAGACCCTGTCTCGAAAAGACCATAAATAAGTAAATAAATAAATAAATAAATAAATAAATAAATAAATAAATTGCCTCTTGACAGTTGACGTATCTTTTTCCTTAAGTCCTTTAACATATGCCTAAGTGAGTGACAGTAGAGCATAATAGATGAGTGCCCCGTTAGGAAACTCAAGATTTTGTTGCAAGTCCCAGCCTTGGACCATTGCTTTGCTTCAATGAGGCACAGCTGCTTCATCTATAAACCAACCAGTTAAACTTGAAAGTCTTTTCTCCAGCCCTAACACATTTGAACTTTTAATGATGTTGGTTTCTTATTTTTAGGGTGTTTGTGCTGTCCTTAGGAATAAGTGCCCTGGAAAGATGGAAATGTATTCAAGATATCTAAAGTAAGTAGTCTCACTTCACTTGTTTTATAGTGGGAAGGCACTAAATGAGTATTGTCAGGTAATATGCTCTAAATAGGAGCTATATTGATAACTGAGTCATTGAATAACATGGCTGCTAATATAGATGTAGTGTTTCCTTAGGTGGCTTTGGTGACAGCAGGTAATGCTAGCAATGCTGCTAGCATTAATGTCTCTCAAAGACTGATATGATGGTCTAGATGGAATAAATATGGTCATACAAGACTTTTATCTATCTGTGTCATTTATCATAAGCTTGATAGAATCCATCACTATAAAACATAGTTATTGGGCAAATGTGCTATTTAGTATAAAATGGTGCCAAAATATATTTTCTTTGTCTCAACTCCATCACATGTTCTATGATTAATTTAGGAGGAAATGTGTAGTATAAATCTAGAAGAATATCATAAATGGACATGTCTTGATTATTACTTCAGAGCAATTCAGTCTTCTTATGGTATTAGAGAAGAAGTGAATGACCATAATTAAAGACAATCTCATGTGTCCAGCAAGCTGTTAAGCAGGGTAGTTGACAACTATCTATTTATTTGCATGCGGTCCATGGAGTTATCATTGATTTATTTCTTTTACCACTAAATTCTCGAAGTCACCCAAGCACTTGAGACTAGAATCAAACAGACTGGGTATAAAATAACATTTCATAGTTTTAGATTTTCTGCTGTTACAGCATACCATGTATGTCAGAAATATTCAAGCATAGTAGGCCGGAGAATGTAGTATTTCAGAAAGGTCTGCTTGCAAGTGTACCTTGGCTTGATTCTGGTAGTTTAGACTTCAGGTGGGTTTTCATCATGCCTTGCTTAATTAAGGTAGCTTACTGTGCCTAAACTATGCATACAATAGACTGGAAACTGCCTCCCTTCTGGAGGACTGGAGCCTTGGCTCATGCTAGGCAGTGAGTGTCTACGTGACCAGTACCCAAAAGAAAACTTTGGCACTGAGTTATGGGTTTCTTTGGTAAACATTTCAGATGTGTTGTCACAGTCCAATACTCGAGCATATCCTGTATAACTTCACTTGGAGACTTTCAGAATTTTGTCCCTGGTTTCTTTCAGATTTGTTCCCATGCACTTTGGCCATCTATTACCTTTGCTCTGCCTCATTTTGCCGTTAAAATTGTCAGTCATAATATGATTAGGTTTTGCGTCATGTGAATCTTTCTAGCTAATCCCTGATCCTGGGGGTGGTTTGTGGACTGCTACATACTTTACTATTTTTACATTATAAAATCCTGGTGTGTTTGTTAGTATTTAAAAATATGTGAACTCTGAATCATTTCTATATTGAGATGTACCCATCTATTATGTACCCATAATTGGGATAATTATATACTACATTAAGATTTTGAATCAAACAACAGTGAACTAAATTACAAAGTCCTCTGGCTGTATTTCTCACATTTTACAAAGCTTTTCTAAGGTAAAATTAATTCATTTTAAATTCCCTAGTTACTCATGATAGCATCTATATTTCTTTTTCAATGTTTTATTTATTATTTTAACTTTATGTATATGAATGTATTGCCTGCGTGTGTGTAAGTGCACTTGTGTCATGCAATGCCTGCAGAGGTCAGAAAAGAGCATCGATTTCCCCTAGAACTGGAGTTATGGATGGTTGTTAGCTACCATGTGAGTTCTTGGAATCAAACCCAGGTCCTCTACAAGAGCAGCCAGTGCTCTTAACTGCTGAGCGGTATCTGCAGCCCCCCCATCTATATTTATTTATTTTTTATTTTTTTTAAATTTTATTTATTTATGTATGTGTATGAATGTACTGTGTGCATGCAACTTTGTGCACCCATGTCGTGCAATGCCGCGGAGGTCAGAAGATGGTGTCGGATTCCCCTGGAACTGGAGTTCTCCTGGAATTGGAGTTACAGACGGTTCTCAGCTGCCATGTGGGTGCTGGGGATCGAACCCGGGTCCTCTGTAAGAGCAGTCAGTGCTCTTAACCCCTAGGCCATCTCTCCAGCCCCCAAATCTATATTTCTTTAGAGCTCAGAAATGGATGGGAAGGAGCAAGGAAGGTCTGTGCGTATTCTTGAGATAAGGTAAAGAGTTTAGGTCAAGGAAGAGATCAAAAAATTTCTGAGGCTTAAACCCACAACCTTACCTTATAGCCTGGTCATTCTTTCCCTTCAGATTCAGACTGTGCCACCCAGGCTTCTCATCTGTGAAATGGAGATAATAACAGTTCCGAGCTCATAATTTTTATGAAATTTAAATAGTTTAGCATGTGTAAAGTGTTCAACAAAATGCACAGCAAACAAATTCTCTCCATTTCAGTTGTTCTTAAGTAAGGGTAGGTCCTTATCGCTTAGCTCTGAATTATTGCTGTAGCCTCCCTCAGACTTTCTCTTTTCAGTCACTTATTGTGATAATCATCATTTTTGCTTGCTTTCTTTCAAACTCCCAGAAACCATTTGCTACTACATCAAAGAAAATATCTTCTGCCTGACTTTCCAAAACTCCAATCCTATCTTAACTAATTTCTCTATATAAGTGATTCTGCACACTTCTACATCAGTGGCTTTCAAACTTAAACATGGGTCACAATCATTTGGATAGCTTGTTAAAGCAGTTTGCTAGCCCCAAGTTTCTGATTTCATAAAATATATCTTAAGAATATTTAGACCCCATCCGTATTTGTACCCCCCATGGTGCTTAAACTTTTTATACTTTTATTTGCAACTAGGCAAGTTTTTACTATATATATATATATATATATATATATATATATATGGGTAAGTGTGGCATTCAATACATGTACACAATTTGCCATGATCTGATCAGTATAATTAGTATATGCATCACCTCAGACATTTATTTGTGCAAAGGTTTTGCTAATCTTCTCTGTATTGTTTCTTAGTGTGTGTGCTGCCAAAGCAAGCATAATGTATTTTGTGAGAAGGATCATATTTTTTCAGCATTCCCATCACACCAAGTGTAGCATAAGATTGAATATATATGTTGAATAATTATTTAACTGGTTGATTTATGTGGTCAGTAACACAGTTTGATTGTAATATCTTAGGCTTTTATTCTGCCTGAATGGGGCACTATGAAAGAAAGTATTGTAGAGGTCCAACTCTGTATTCAACCTTATACACAGAAGCCACACTACAATTCGCCTGCCTAGAGTGAGGATGTTACCTGCCATATCCTTCCAAATTTGTATCTGTCTTAATGGACTCAGAATTACAGGGCAATGATTATTACAGCAGATTCTACACAGAACAGCGTACATGATTGCAGCTTTGTACTTAATGGCAAATGGTAGCTGATTGTTTTGCTCTACCTTAAAGTAAGTAAGCATGCAGTAAAAGACAATTTGATGATGACTGCTGCTTCTGAAGCTTTGTTATATACTTCAAGTGACTTTAACATTTATGGCTCTAGCAGTCAAGATACATACAACATTTTATTTCACTCTGTATAAAGGGGATACAAATGTGTTTCTTTAGTTCTACCACTACTGCTACTAAACAGAAGAGGTGGCTCTTTGCAGGATCAGATAAAAATATCTAGCTTAATTTTATGACTTTTGGGGATTGATTGTGGTTTCATGAAATATTCAATATAAAATTTTAAAATGTGCAAGTTAATCATGAAGCTCAAATATTTGCTTTTATATCCATCATAAATGTGATAAAGCTCAACAGTGACTAGAGAAGGTATATTAATACTCAAGAACAATAATGTGCTTTTGATGCTTTCTTAATAAGCTACTTTCAAGGTGTGGATTCCCTTGATCACAATGGGCCAGAAAAGGACCTCCATTTTATGGCTCACGGCTCTCAGTTTTGGTCCTGGAAAATCCTGAATATCAATGGCATTAATTTAATTGCTAAGTTTCAGAACTTCAATTAAAAATGCTTTGAGGTATGGTTTCATAAAATATATAAACAAATTGACCATCTTCTTTTTAGTCTTTTTGATACCTGTAGCCCAAGATGGCCTGGAACTCTCTATGTAAACCAGGCTGGCCTCTATCTCACAGAGATCTGCTGTCCTCTGCCTCTTGAGTGCTGAATTAAATGCATGAGCCACCATGCTCAGCAATGTAACCATCTTTTAAGACAGCAGCAGGCTAGAGATATAGTTCAATGGTATAGAGTTTGTCTAATATGCATGAAACCCAGTGTTCAATCCCCAGTACAAAACAAACAAAACAATAGCAGTATAAAATAAGAAACCCCTGCCGGGTGTGGTGGGGCATGCCTTTAATCCTAGCACTTGGGAGGCGGAGGCAGGCGGATCTTTGTGAGTTCAAGGCCAGCCTGGTCTATAGAGTGAGTTCCAGGACAGCTGGGGCTACAGGGAGACCCTGTCTCGAAAAGACCAAAAAAA
>VZQC01014087.1:904927-952720 GCA_009823505.1 Rhizomys pruinosus
AAAAAAAAAAAAAAAAAAAAAAAAAAAAAAAAAAAAACATACATTAAAATTATGATCATATCACACCCAAAGTTTCTTTTAAGGCTATGACATTGTGTAGGGTGTAATTATGATCCCCAGAGAGCAGTGTATGCTCAATAATTCTATGTGAAGAAATATGTGAAAATGACTAAGCGCCTGAGCTTGTACATAGTTTAAGTATTGAATAAATTTAAATAAAATAAGGTATGGAGAAGTAGAGAGAAAGAGGAAGGTATTCCAACCATGAACATAATTTTTTTGTTTAAAATTGAGGTTTTTTGGAGCTGGGCGTGGTGGCGCATGCCTAGCACTTGGGAGGCAGAGGCAGGTGGATCTTTGTGAGTTCAAGGCCAGCCTGGTCTACAGAGCAAGTTCCAGGACAGCTGAGGCTACAAGGAGACCCTGTCTCAAAAAAAACAAAAAAAAAAAAAAATAAATAAATAAAAATAAAAATAAAATTGAGTTTTAGAATAAACAGTGAAATTGTTCCTGAAAGCCCAGAGTGTGGGTAATTATTTTATTTATTTCTGGGACTATTGTTGCTATTTTCATGTTGATCAATAAGAGGGACAAAAGGAAAGGAGGAGATGCAATTTGCATTCATGAAAAGCACACACACACACACACACACGCACACACACACACACACACACACACACACACACAAAGTTCCTAGAATTTAACTCACACAATCCCCAGAAAAAGCTCTTTATTATTTCAATTTTTATGGATAAAAAAGGCTGAGAGAGATTCAGTAAATTCATCGAATTCACTTTCTTAGTAAGAATCTAAAAAGCAAGTTCAGATATTAATTGCAAAAATCCTTGCTCCTTCCCCTGCTACTCGTAGCCCTAGCAGACATTCTTCTCATACTATTTCAATGAGAACAGCAACCAGGGTCTTCAGAGTTTTAGAGTGAAGGAACTAAAATTCATTTACATAAGTCTTTCACTCAATGAGTTATTCCAAACACTTGGTACCTTGAATGTAATTCCTGAACCTTATGCTGAGCTCTGGAGATCCTAAGGAATTAAATAGATCAGGTGGAATCTGTCTTCAGCAATGAGAGGTTTCTCAATTCCTTGGCATTTGGCCCTCTCCAAATGTTGGTATCCATCACTGAAACTAGCAAAAGAGACTCAATAGATATCTAACAAAGTAAAAGTAACATTACATAAAATAATCATTGTAATGGCTGAAGTGACTCCATTTTGGTTAAGGCAGCCATCTTAGAGAACTGCTTTGCCTGCTGTTTGAAAGTGGAACTGCTGACCACAGAAGCCCCTTTGCACTTGAGATGTCCTTGGGAGCTTGAGACCACAGCTGCCACAAATTAAAGGGTCACAGATCCGGAGTAGGCCTGAATAGTGGGGGAGGGGGCGCATTTGCAGACTGGGAAGCCTGAGGGAGCCCAAGATTGTGACCACTGCATATTAAATAACAACAAAAATCAGATTGCTGGTTGATGTGCCCTTAGGCTGGACCAATCAGTGAGTTGTTATGGGCATCTGGGGAGACCTGAGAGATCAGATGCTATTGTTAACCCGTCCTCCACGGACAGCAGGAGACGTCCCCCTGTCATTCTGGCTAGGATTTAGGTGTATGAATGCAGGTGTACACCAGTATGTCTGTTTGTCTGGTCTTCTCTGTCTTCATGGGTGTTTTGTTCCATAGTGGGTTTTTTTTTTTTTTTTTTNTGAACTAGAGTGGCCCTCTTTTGGTGTGGGGTGGCCAGATATGGGGTTGTTTGACCCCCAAGTGCCCTAGATCTTCTGGTGAGTGATTGGTCACCTGGACCCGTTCCCTATGTGGACTGCTAGCTCTCCCTCCTGTTTCGGCCCCCTCCCTAGCTAAAGTGGTGAACCCTTCAACAGGGCTCCTCCCTTCTAATCGCCAGGGCTCTGAGTAAGAAGCCTGGACCCTCAGTGGTTTGTTTTTATTTTTCCTCTTGTCCTTTTGAGACAGGGGTCTTCCTCGTAGGCCCCCAGCTGTCCTGGTGGAACTCACTATGTAGGACCCAGGCTGGCCTTGAACTCAGAGCTCAGAGGATCCTCCTCCTGTCTCTGACTCCCAGAGTGATACGATTAAAGGTGTGCACCTCATGTCCCTCATATGTGGATGTAGTGCCAATAACCCAGTTATACATATTTCTCGTGGAGAGATATGCATAGTAAAAGAACAACAGCAGAAAGACTGCATCAGAAAACGGACCACAATGGTGATTGGGAAGGGGGGAGGGAGTGGGTGCGGGACTCGGGTGTATACTCGATTAATGATATTTAATTGACGTGAGTTCAACAAGTACCCGTTTTGCCTAGACAATGTCTACAGGATACAAGCGTTTTAGGATTTAGTAAAAGTAAATATGTGATATTAAACAACATTGGTTTACTGACTCTATAAAAAACGGTAATGCATCCGAGTTAAATGGGAGATATATAAATTGCTGTTGTCCAATTTGTTTTACATAAAATTTGTTAGAGCAATAACTCTGGGAATTTTCACATACAATGTTCTCTATAGTTTCTCTGTTGTACGTATCACCTTGTAGCATTCTATTTAAGATGATTTAACATAAAAAATAAGTTTGCTCCCCAAGTTACTCTCATAGTCACCCAAAACAACATGGGTAAATTTGATGAAATCTAAGCCTACTTCCACCCTATAGTTATGTATAATACAACTGTTTCTTGGAGATTCATGGGTTAAAAAAAAAGGCGGGGGTACAGATAGACATGAAACCTTTTGTCAAAAACCTTGCAAATTCAAATCTTAAAACTAACTATGGGAAAAGATTTGTGTGTTCCAACAGGACAAAAATGTCACCAACTTAACGGCTGGGAAAGAAAGGAACGATACACCAGCCCATTTGCGATCTGCACGTAGGATATCCAGAAAGTTCCAACTGCAGCCCATATCGTGCCTCTATCGCTTCTCCTTGAACATCCTTGACAGGTAAGTACACCAGGCCTCCGCTTGCCATATAAATGTGATCTTTACTCTACTTTGTTGGTCCCATCTACACGTATTATTTTATTTATATTTTTATTTTTCTTTTTTCTATATTTTTACGGTTTCTTATTTTCGTACAGTAGCGCGACGACGATCACCGGATACTTTATATATTTTCCTGTCTCTGCGACTCGCCTGCCGACACCTGTATGTATGTATCTGTGGCGCGACTATCCCCCAGCACGACGCGAAAGGGCCGGCGGAGAAATATGACGATGATGAGGTTCCTCTCCAACTGTAAATTGGAGACCAGCTATTATAGAGGTAATTTCATAAAACTGGTAAAACTGCCTTCTTAATTGACTAATAGACATAAGAACTGTGAAAAGGGATTATTCTCTGTTCAGAACCAAATATAATACTAAGTCCTTAAACTATGTTACTTAAGCAAAATATATCAATACAGGAGCTCTGACATCAGTAATGGATTATTCTACCAGGAGATGTTGGCCAGGGGATCTAAGGCCCACACAAAAGGTAAAAGTCTCCTTGCCTCTAAACTGGAATACTGCAAGAAGAGGGGAGATAAGGCCCCTGCTGCTGAAGACCTGACGTTAACATTGGGAAGATGTATTGAGACCACATGCAAGTGTACAGATTGGCCTCTGGAGCACCAGAGAGTGTTACAACGGCCACTAAACCAATAACGCAAATACGGGTCTCCTTGAGTCAGCAAGACTCCACCGCAGACACAGCTACACCTGCCACCTGCCTGAAATACTCTGCAGCAGTGGTAGCCATATATATGCCTGTATATCCCAAATCTATTGGCGATTCATTAGCTCTTCTCCTTGGAGGAATAACCCATGGCTGATTGCCACCAAGCTTACATCCTCACAGGTTAGGAGATCTCATAAGCCACAGTAAGACCCTGTCATACTTAACAGGAAAAAATGTATTCATGGATCAACAGATCATCTAAATATATGTGTCCTTATACCAAAGTACTACCATAACTATTAATGCGTTTAAATACCATATATATCTAATTGCTTGCTGTTCATTAGTAGGATCGGAAGGTTATTCCTGGATAAATTGTCAGCCCATGACAGGAAACAAGCAGAATTGACCGAGTCCAAGACAACAGCTCCAGAGAGAGTGGCCTGATCTGCTTCTCATCCACCTGTGCCCCTTTTCTAAGCCAGGGAATATCGCGGAAGAGGGGGCGTGGTAGAATGTAAGGGCTGCCGATGGGGATGAATGATGAAACTACAGCCAATGTAGTCTTGACCCTCATTTGATCAACCTGATTTAACATACAACCCCTCACCACACGCTGGAAGGTGGGGCTGTGGGGGTTTGGACTTGTACAACAGCCTGCAAATTGGTGTACATGAAGGATGCTTGTCCTCATGGATTATCACTTAATAGCTAAAAAATGGAGAAAAAACTGAGAGAAAATATGAGGACCGTTATGGCAGAATGCATGCATCTTGGTTGGGGGGGGTGGGGGGAAGGGAAAAAGGAAATCTGCCTGCACTGAATGAAAAATGATGTATGAAATGCACAAAGCATCATAAAAAATCGTAATAAAAAAAAAAGGTTGTGCACACCACCCTAGCATGGACCCTCAGTTTTGACCCCTGGGGAGGAGGAGGATATTCCTCCACCCTACTGTCCACAAACCCACCCTGTTCTAGATCCAACTGTTTCTGAAGGCCCTTCCACTCCCCCCCTACAGCCCCAGCTCCAAGGCTCTACCCTGCTCTGCCCTGCCCTCACCCTCAAATACTTGAAGAGGGGTGGATTATGCACCACCCCAGTTGGGTGAAGTCTCTCCCTGAGCCATTCTTCCTCCTAGGGAAGCAACACCAAGTGAGGGTTCCACCTCAGGAGGGGACCACCAGAACTCCTTTCACAGTTTACGATCCCTTTTTATCCAATTATCTGTTTAACTGGAAGACTCAGATCCCCTTTTCGAAGAGGAAAAGAAAAACACAGAAACAAACCCTATGTGCACGCATCAGCCTGTATGAAACTCGTTTTATTGTCTTCACCACCACAAGTGGGACCTCATTAAACTAAAAAGCTTCTGCTACAGAAAAAGAAATAACCAGAAAGTGAAGAGAAAACCCACAGAAGTGGGAGAAAAATCTTCATTCAGGACACAAACCGACAGGATTTAACATTAGTGTATCTAAATTCTCAAAGACAAAAACAAAGAACCAAGAAAACACGTGACCCAAGGGTATCACTGGGAAAGCTGTCAATCCATGACGGGAAAACAGCCTGAAGACTGGAGTTCAAAATGACAACTCGAAAGAAATCTGCCTGTTTTCTCTTACGCCCACTTGTGTCCCTTTCCCAAAGCCCCAGGGAACCAACTTGCGGAAGAGGAGGCGTGGTAGATTGTAAGGGCTGTGGAGAGATAGGGTGAATCATGAGACAGGAATCAGTCTGGACTCCTGATTGATCAACATGTCTGTGCATACAAGCTTCTCCAACTGGTCTATGGGAACCTTGGGTTGTTCAAAATTTGGACATAGATACTTGCAAAATGCACCAATTACCTGATTGTATGACATAATGAGTGACGTCAATGCTATCTGCAAACAACTGTGTCATTGTATTGTAGAATCCCTTAAAAAATAAATTAATTAAAAAAAAAGAAAATGTGGGCTGGGGATGTAGCTCAGCTGGTAGAGTGCTCATGTATCATGCACAAGACCCTGAGCTCAGTCCCTTGTACCACATAAACTGGGTGTGGTGGTACATGCCTGCAATCCTAGCACCTGGGGGGATCAAGGTTGTCCTCGGCTTCATATCGAGTTTGCAGTAGGCCTGGGCTACATTACACCCTGTCTCAAATAAATAAAACAAGTAAGCACATAAAAAAAATAAATAAAAGATGGGCTAAAGATCTAAACAGTTCTCAAAAGATAAAATAAGATGGCTAAGAAACATCTTTAAAAATTTTCAACATCATTAGTAATTAAAGAAATGCAAATAAAAACCAGTTTAAGATTATACTGTAAGACTGGCTAAGATCAAGGAAACAATTGATACCAAATGCAGGAGAAGTTGTGGGGAAAGGGGAACACTCAATTCACTGCTGGCGGGATTGCAAGCTCATGCAACCTCTATGGAAGGCAGTGTGCAGAGCTCTTTAAAAAGCTGAAAATGAATCTACCATTTGACCCGGTCATACAACTCCTTGGCATACACCCAAAGGATTCGTCCTATTGCAGAGATATTTGCACTGCCATGTTTATTGCAGCTCTTTTCATGATAGCTAGGAGACAGAAGCAACCTATGTGCCCCTCAACTGATGAGTGGCTAATGAAAATGTGGTACATTTACACAGTGGAGTTCTACTCAGAGATAAAGAAAGACAACGTCATGAAATTCACATGTAAATGAATGAAACTAGAAGCTGTTATGCTAAGTGAAGTAACACAGACTCGGGAAAACAAATGATGTATGTTGTCCCTCATCTGCTGATTCTAGTACCCAATCCTTATATGTAAGTACATACTGTGATGTAACTGCAGGAGCCAGATAAATGAAAAGGAAGCAGGAAGGTAAAGGCAAAGAGGGAACCTGAGAGAGAAGACTAGTAGGTGATAGAGGTTCCTAAGGGAGAAATGGATAAAACAGGGTTTCTGAATGGGAAGGGAGAGCAAGGTTTGTAGAAGGAAAGGTGGGGATAAAGGGAAAGAAAGAGCCCAAGAGAAGTGGGGCCGTAGGAGACTGGCAGTATCAAGGGAGAAATGGGAAACATGGGGATACTTTAAATGGAGAAGACATGGAGCGGGGGCTAGACAGGGAAGGGGAGAGAAGAGAGGTAAATAAAGTCTAGCTGGCATAAAAAACCTGAGGGAATCATGTTAGTCTAACAATCTATTGACAGTTACATATACAATATGTCTACATGAGTCCACGTGCAAAGACGAAGGCTACAGAAAAAGAAAGTACCGGACAGGAGAAACCTTACTTTGAGTCACTGGCCAAGGTAGTCCAAAAGACTCTCAGAATCATACAGGCTATTGCCACAGCCCTTGATTGCCTCCCAGAACCTGAAGGTAAGACCCTATTGCTGAAGACAGCACATACTTTAGATACTGGATTTGGAGCAATGGAGCTGGAACTGACCTGGAAGCCACTTCCCCTGAAAGCTAGCTCTCATAGTTTGGAGATCAATATGCAAGCCACTAAGGGAGAACATCAATCAGTGGTCTAACACCTGCTTTAAGACCAAATAGCCACATCAATGACCAGCACAGCATACAACATCAATGCAGTAGTGGCACTTTTATCTTGGGGGCAATCAATGGCTAACTAATTGGACTTAAATCTCATTCAGTGGGAGGAAACTCATGTGTGGTACTATAAACGGCCAGATGCACATAACTGGAGAGGTCCTAAATCCTAGAGAAACCCCCAAGGTTTCTCTAGGATTTAGGACCTTAGGCTAAAGTAACATCTTACTAATTGCAAAATAGGTATCCATATATTTGCAGACAAATATCCAGACACCACTCAAAAAAAGAAGCTTCTTTTGCACCAGAGTCCCACAACTGGACACACACAAACATTGTCTGAGAATTGCTCATGCCTAAGCGACACATCTACAATGCAACCTCAACACCTAAAGCCCACACAACATAGAACAAGGAGCCAAGAGTACATACATTAACCTCTTAATTCTCATCAAAGGAGCTCCCAGATGCAACAGGAGGCCAGAAACTCAAAAGAGCCTGAATGGCCAAACCGTGGAGTATAGGAGTCTGTCTACAGAGTACGGTTCCATGGACCAGTCGCCTATATTCAGCTTCACCCACCTGGGGTTCAGGGAACATGGCAGAAGAGGGGCCAGAGAGATTGTAAGAGCCAGGGAGGTGGAGCAAGGCCAAATGAAAATTAACACTACAAGCTCCTAAGTCCCTGTTCATATGAAGCTACAGCATTGGTGCCAGCATGCACCAGACCCATGCAAACTCAACCAGGCAAAAACCCAGCACAGACCTGTAGAAATGGGTAGCAGAACCCATTCTTAGCTGAAGAAATATTAGCAGCTGATTTCAGCTGGGCGAGGAAGAAGTGACCTTGTTTAAGAGAGAGCCTTTGAATAGGCTAACTTGAGTTCAGAGGATGAACTGGCACTGAGGAATGGCTGGGGAGAATAATTTGGTACAATAGACCCTAACAAAAATGACAGAACTCATGACCCCCCCCCAGGGGGTGGGGGGCTGAGGGAGTGTGCTAATGGAGAAGTGAGTATAAAGGCAATCAAGACTGATTCAAAGATTTTGTATGAAATACACAAACATTCAATAAAAATGGAAATAATAAATCAAAATAAAAAAATTCTAAAGAAAAGACATTCTCAGGACTTAAGGGAAGTTAATAAGAGGGTGGAGACTCTTCACCCAACTGTGCCAAACCCCTACACCCTGCTTAGCTTAGTAGATCTAGGGAAAATCGTGTACACTGTCTTAGAGCTGAAGGTTGCCTTTTTCTCCTTGCCTCTGGCACCTGGTTAGCCTATATTTGCCTTGAATGGACAGACCCTGAGGCAGGGTTCAGGGGCCAGTTAACCTGGACTCTACTGCAAGGATTCAAGAACTCTTCCACCCTAGTTGATGAAGCCCTTAGTGCAGACCTGCTCAGAGACCTCCAATGGCAGCAGAAATTCACCCTTTTGCAGTAGGTGGACGATTTTCTCATTGCCACCCACAGCCCGGAGGAATGCGCAAGTCCCTGAGGAACTTTTTGAAGCACTCCAGCTACTGGGCTCTCGAGTATCTCCCACAAAGGCCCAACTGTGTTCTAATCCCATAACTCTTCTGAGTCGTTGCCTCCCTCTAGAGAACTTTGTCTCCGAGCAGGATCCAAGCCACCTTGAACATTCCCCAGCCATATCATAAGAGGTAGGTGAGAGAATTCCTGCAGACAGTTGAATACTGCAGATTCCCAACTTTGTAGAAATAGCTAAACCATTATAGCAGGGCTTGGGGGAAAATGGTCCCCTGATTTGGGAAGACAAGGAAAAACAGGCCTTACAAAAACTTAACGGGGCACTGATGTCAGCCCCACATTAGGGCTACCTGACATTACCAAGCCTTTTCACCTGTTCGTGGACAAAATGACATGGAATGGCCAAGGGTGTTTTGATCCCAGCCCTGGAGCCCTGGAAAAGGCTTGTGGGCTACCTGTCCAAATGCCTAGACTCTGTTGCAGCCATCATCTGAGCTGTTGTTGCCACAGTGCTGCTGCTAAAGAGACTGATGAACTGACTATGGGAGAGGAGTTGGTCATCACTAATCCCCACTCAACTGAAATGCTCCTCTGGGGAGCCCTTGAGCATTTGATGTTGAATGCTTGCCTCACCCCCCTATCAGGCCCTCCTTCTAGATGCACCCTGAATCAGGTTCTTCCCTTCTGCAGTACTGAACCCGGCATCCCTGCTGCCTGACCCTGGAGAGCAACCTGATGACTGAGCTCAGGTTATTGACCACCTACAAAATGGGTAACCAGATCTTCAAGACCAGCCCCCCAGGAAAGCAGATGCAACCCTATACATTGATAAGAGCAGCTATATATACAGGACAGGGTGAGGTATGCAGGAGCAGCTGTGGTGACACTCTCTCAGGTCATTCGGGCACAATCCCTGTCCCAGGGAACATCAGCCCAGAAGGCAGAGTTGACAGCTTTGACTCAGGCACGGAAGTGGGGAAATGGCCACACAGTCAGCATTTATGATGATAGCTGATATGCTTTTGCTACTGCACACGCCCATGGTGCCTTGTATCAGAAACAAGACCTACCTACCTCAGCTGGAAAGGAGATCAAAAACAAGGAGGAAATTTCTGCTCTCCTGACAGCCATCTGGATGCCTGAAAAGCATGCCATTATTCACTGTCCAAGACATCAGAAAGGGAATTCGGCCAAGGCTTGAGGCAGTACATTTGCAGATGCCAAGGGAAAGAGAGTGGCCACAGAGCTGGTGGGGTCGGTTCAAGTGCTACGCCCTCCCTCCATTCTCACCCTCTTACCTGAGCAAGAAGACCTATTGGATCATCCTAAATATTCCAGTGAAGAGGAAGAGTGGACCCAACAGCAGGGGCCAGAAAGACTGGGGATTGTTGAGTTCCTCCTGATGGATGCCTCATTCTGCTCGGAGCCCTGGGCCCATCTCTTCTTTCTCAAATTCATCAAAGCACTCATGTGGGATCAACCAAGCTAAAAGAACTAATCAGGGGCAGGTATTTCCTGCCCCACCTGGATGAAAAGTTTGAGCAGATTACCCACCAATGTGCCATCTGCACTCAGGTAACCCCCAAAGGGAGAAGACCAGTACCTATGGGCATCTAAGAGAGGGGCTTAGTCCTGGCAAACACTGGGAGTTGGACTTCACCAAGGTTATTCTGGCAAGGTTTGGCTACTTCTATTTGCTGGTCTCTGCAGAAACTTTTCCAAGATGGGTAGAGGCTTTTCCCACTAGGTCAGAAACAACTATTGTAGTCACTATAAAATTACTAATGGAGATTATCCCTCAATTTGGCCTCCTCTTCTTCTTGGGTTCTGACAATAGCTGGGTCTTCATGGTGAAAGTGTCACAAGTGGAAGTTGTGTCTATAGGCCCCAAAGTTCAGGGCAGGGAGCGAGAGCTAGCAGGACCAGTAAATAAACATTAACTAAATTCTGGTCAGAAATTGGTGAAGGGTGGACTGAGTTGCTTCATACCATTCTTTTTAGAATCAGGTGTTCTCCCTATAGAGGTAAGTTTGAGATAATGTTTAGCCATCTGCCTCCACGGATTTCTGCAAAAGGAAGACAACGTGCTGTTGAAATGTCTAAGTATTCCTTCCTCAAGTCTTCGCAGGCTCTATAACGGGTGTCCCAAGACATCCAGGCCCATCTCTCACCTCCACCACGATTGCCATCCTGACTGAACCAGTGCACAGGTTCTAGCTCCCTGTGGGTCTGTCATCTGCCCAGCAGGACCCTGGAACTCTCCTGGAAAGGACTGTATCATGTGATCCTAACCACACCTACAGCCATTAAGGTAGCAGGTACTGCAGCTTGGATTCATCATTCACATCTGAAGGCAGACATGACCAACCAAAACAAAGGTGAAAAATAGAAGGTATTGAGAGACCCCCAGACCCCCAGTATCCCTTGAAACTGCTTCAATGAAACCTTGGACTCAGACTAATGTTGCTGTTGAGAGTCCTGACAGGTATGTGGCCAACCAGAAATGTTGAGACCTGGGACTGGGAGTTGTCCTATACTTCAGATGGAAAATTATTAGGCATTTTTTTGAACACAACCTTTCAGCCCATGTTTAGAATAGACCTGTGTAACCTCTTTGATAAAAACTGAGTCTTTGCCAAGTGGGAAAGTTATAGTCCCACTCTTGCAGGTTGTGGAACTCAACACTGGGAAAATTTCTTATGGTATCTGCAATAGCAGGCATGCCTGACCAATGGGCCTGCACATTGCCGCAAATGGAAAAGGGATTATCATTGCTTCTGCTCCAGCTGTGAAACTGAGACCACTCGGGGCAGACATAAAGACTCAGACATCTCCATTTGGTGAGAAAACCCTTACTGAGATTGTGACCCCGGGAAATGTAACTCCTTTACTATAAGAGTTCTAGCCTGAAATGAGTTAAGTGCCAAGTGCTGGCTTACAAGTGGTACCTGGAAACTAACATCTTAAGTCTAGAGACTACAAAAATGAACCCAGTGAGGAATTCAGTATGAAATGCCATAATAAAACTCATTACTTTGTATGCTATCTTGAAAAAAATCACAGTCAGACAAATATCCCAGTATTAATTTATGTATATAAAGTCCATTGATATATCTTTTTTTATTTGTTTATTTCTAAGGGATTCTACAATATAATAACACAGTTGTTTTCAGATAACATTGATGTTACTCAGTTTGCCGTACAATTAGGTAATTGGTGCATTTTGCAAATATGTTTGTCCAAATTTTGAACAGCCCAAGGTTCCCATAGTCCAGTTGGTGCTGCTTGTATGCACAGGCATGTTGATCAATTAGGAGTCCAGTCTTTATTACTGTAGTCTCATGATTCACCCCTATCTCTCCACAGCCCTTACATTCTACCATGCCTCCTCTTCCACAATTTGTTCCCAAGGCTGTGGGAAAGGGGCACAAGTGGGTGAGAAGAAAACAGTCTATTTTCTTTGGAGTTGCCATTTCGACTCTAGTCTGTTCAGGTTGTTTCCCTTCATGGGTTGACAGCTTATCCAGTGATACCTTTTTAGTCATCCTAACAAAGCACAAGCAATTGGATGTACAGGCATTTAAGCAGTGCTAATTATTATGGCAAGCTAAGCTGTGAGAATAGACACAGATGCTTAGATGGTATGCTAATCCACAAACTGTGGTTTCTCTATAAAGGGTGACAAGTTCTTATTGTGGCTTATAACATCTCCTAACCACTAGAGGACATAAGCTTGTGGCATCCGCTGTGAGTTATTCCTCCAGGGAGAGAGCTAATAGCCAAATAGATTTGGGATATATATATATATATATATATATATATATATATAGACACATCCATTGATATATCTTAAAACTGCATGGTTATTTGTTTTGGGGTTTTTTGTGGGTTTTTTTGGTCTTTATGAGACAGGGAAGAGCAGGACATTTCCTAATTTCAGTACATCTGCTATAATATATTTGTTCAATATAAAGAGAAAATTAGTAAGTTTTCAGCTAGCAACCCAATCTACAGTATCTTTACCAAGTGATCAATGATAGCATCCCTAACAGTAAAATACACCAACCTCATGCAATCTTTTCTCGAGTATTCTTGTCAAGATCTAATCAAGAACAACTATCATATATACTCAAATTGAGAGATATTCTTTAATTACTAAGTATTCATCAGAAGTGTCAAGGTCATGAAATATGAAAGACTGGGGAACTATCACAGATTGGAGTCAACTAAGGAGTATCAATTAATGCAATGTAAGGCCTTGAATTAGATACTGGAAAATAAAAAAAAGACATTCAAAGAAAAGCTGCTAAACTTGGACTAGTATCTATGATATTGTTATGTTAATATCAAATTAACTATTAAGTTTGTGGTTATTATTACTGTGTTTGATTATGTAAATTATTAACATTAAGAAATCTGTGGGGAAAAAAAGAAACCTGTGGAGGACATATTTGTTTCTTGTCCCATTTTTGCAACTTTTTAGGAAGTCTAAAATTATTTCCAAATAAAACGCTTAAATTATTATTATTATTTTTTAATTTTATTTATTTATTTTTATGTGTATGAATGTATTGTCTGCATGTAGGTTTGTGCACCTGTGTCATGCATTGTAGCGGAGGTCAGAAGAGGGCGTCGGATTCCCCTGGAACTGGAGTTCTCCTAGAATTGGAGTTATAGATGGTTCTCAGCGGCCATGTGGGTGCTGGGGATCGAACCCGGGTCCTCTGCAAGAGCAGTCGGTGCTCTTAACCTCTAGGCCATCTCTCCAGCCCCCTAAAATTATTTTTAAATATTTTTATTGATTCCTTGAGAATTTCATACAGTGTATTTTATCATATTCAACTCTCCCTCCTTACCTCCTTTCAGGTCCACTCCCACATCCCTACCCATCCTAATTCATGTCCTCTCTCTCTCTCTCTTTTTTTTTTTTTTGTGGTTCTTAGCCTCAGCCTTTAACAGGTGCACTATCCCTCCAACCCCTGTCCTCTATTTTTTAAGAGCCTACTGGGACCAATTCGTGTTCCTCAAACACCCCTGGGTGTGGATCTATCCCTTGGAGAATGATGAACCTATCCACTGTCATATGCTTAAAAGAAAACTGACTCTCCCTCTCCAAGCAGGTATAAATTACCAATAGTTCTTCAGATAGGCTTGGGTCTTTGTGCCTACCTTCCCCTTTCCATGCTGGGATTTTGTCTGTTTGGGCCTTGCACAGGACTTGTGCCTGTTGTCACAATTGCTGTGGGTGCATATGTGCAACTTCCCTGTTGTATTGCAGTAATGTTACTTCATTGTATTCATCCAACACTTCTGGATCTTACAATCTTTCCTATTATTTTTCCAAGATGCACCATGAGCCTTTGGGGGAGGGGTGTGATATTTTCTATATGTTGACCAGTTGTGGATCTCTGTGTTAATCTTTGTGTGCTGGAAGAGGAAGCTTCTCTGGTAAGAGCTGAGAGATGCATTACTATATGGATATAACAATAAGTCATTAGGAGTCAGTTTAGTACTATGTACGTGTAGGAGAGTAATAGTTATAGGCTCTCTGAAAAAACCTGTGACTATCTAGTGACCAGGGCTTGGCCCTGATAACAGTGCCAGCTCCATCTGGTAAAGAGGGGCTTAAGGGGCTGGAGAGATGGCCTAGTAGTTAAGAGCACCAACTGTTCTTGCAGAGGACCCAGGTTCGATCCTCAGCACCCACATAGCATCTGAGAACTATCTTTAACTTCAGTTCCAGGGGAATCCGACACCCTCTTCTGACCTCCGAGGCATTGCATGACACGGGTGCACAAACCTACATGCAGACAGTACATTCATACACATACAAGAATAAATAAAAATTTAAAAAAGAGGGGCTTAAATACAGTCAAAAGGTGGTTGGTTTTTCTCTCTCTTTTTTTTAAAACAAGGTCTCCCTATAGCCCCTGCTGGCCTGGAACTCACTCTGTAGACCAGGCTGGCCTTGAACTTACAGAGATCCACCTGATTCTGCCTCTTGAGTGCTGGGATTAAAGGCGTGGGTCACCACACCTGGCCAGTTGGTTTCTTTTATAACATTCATGCCACTATTGCACCAGTGAGCATATGTTGCCAGACCAGTTGTTATTGTAACTCACAGAGTTCATAGCTCCTACGGTGGTTTGAATGAGAAGTATCCCCCATAGGTTCGCATATTTTAACACTTGGTCCCCAGTTGGTTGTGCTATTTGCAGAGTTGTAAGAGGTGTGGCCTTGTTGGTAGAAGTATATCATCAGTGGTGGGCTTTATGAGTTCATGGCCCTGCTTCACTTCCAGTTTTTTCTCTCTGCTTCTCATTTTATGGTTAAAGATGTGACCTCTTAGCTTTTAGCTTCTGCTGCTTGCTGTCATGTATCCCCACCATGATGGACACTTATCTCTCTGGAACCAAGAGCCAGAATAAACTTTTCCTTCTATAAGTCACCTTGATAATGGCATAACTAACACAGAAAAGTAAGACTAATTGTTGCTTTCCAGTAGCATACATAGATAGCACCTTTACAAGACTTTTCCATTATTTAGCAGGCATATTTATTTTTTATTTATTTATTTTTTTTTTTAATTTTTTTTTATTATTATTTATTTATTTTTGTATGTGTATGAATGTAGTGTCTGCATGCAGGTCTGTGCACCCATGTCGTGCAATGCCGCGGAGGTCAGAAGAGGGTCTCGGATTCCCCTGGAACTGGAGTTCTCCTGGAATTGGAGTTACAGACGGTTTTAGCCGCCATGTGGGTGCTGGGGATCGAACCCGGGTCCTCTGCAAGAGCGTCGGTGCTCTTAACCGCTAGGCTATCTCTCCAGCCCCTTAGCAGGCATATTTAAAAGGAACAATGTTAGCAGGAGAAAAGCTGATCCCTTCATATGTATTACCTCATTTTATCTCCCCTCCCAAATGCTGTGAAATAGATAGCGAAAGGATATTACTCCAAAACTACAATAAGAAAAAGAAATAAAAAAGAAAAAGAAATCAAAGAGAGATTAAGTGACTTGAAAGGTCATTCAGGAGTCCATCATCTAGCATGGCATGCTATAGTCCTACCAAACTTTCTCTGCCATCTAATGACCATAAGAACTTCTCCATGAATGTAAAAATCAACTATTGAAACTCTAAAAGCAAAAATTCATGAGTAAAAAGGGCATTTAATGGAACAGTGGTCTAGATAAGTAAATTGCAATAGATAGCCCAGATTTATGGTCAGAAAAACTTGGAAAATGAATCCTATGGGCCAAAAAGAATGAGTGGGTACTGGCAGAAGGAGGAAAAATGTGAATAAATCCTATAGTACTGAACATACTCGAGAGACCCAAAATAGCTTAACAAAGACTTTGGAAATGTGTCAGATTTAAACCTCGAAGCAAGTCTCAGAGCAACTCTTGGATGAAACACAAATAAAGCAGAAACAAAGTGTGTAGGAAACAGTTTGAAAATATAACTGAGATCAAAGCTGCATTGAAAGAGTGAAAAACAGAGCTTGTGGTATAAGCACTATTGGGCTGAAGTTTTGCTAAAAGAACAATAAGAAAAATTCTTTGGAGGATTATAGCAGAATAGACTATATAACACAACATGTTGAAAGTTCAGGATATAATCTAAAAAGAATCAATATAAAAGGAACATTGGAAATGATTTCAGGTTTTTTAGAATTTCATTCATGAATGCAATGTATTTTCATCATATTAATCCCTCCCTCCCCTTCTGACTCATTCCATGTCTCCTCATATCCTCTTTCAAATTCATGTAATCATTCTTTGAATTATACATGCATATATCAAAATAAACCCACTGAGTTCAATGGGTGTTGTCTGTATGTGCTTGGGTATAAGGCTCACCACTTAGGCATGGGCAACCTATGAGGGAGTTTGCCCCTGAAAGAAACTGACTCTCCCTCATTCTGCAATTGTACATTGCCAATAGTTCTTCAAATAGAGATAGGGCCTTCTGAATCCTCCCAGCCATGCTAGAACGTTGACTCGTATGGTCTTGTCTGGGTAACCATATCGATGGGAGTTCCTGGGTACAGCATCCCTGCTTCTGAACGAAGGTACTATTATGCAGCAGTCTTTCCAGTCCTCTGACTCTTCGAATTTTTCTGCCCTCTCCTCCACAATGTTCCCTGACACTTGGGAGAAGGAGTTATGTTATAGATGTCCTTTTTGGGGATGGGCACTCCATAGTCAATTATTCTCTGCAATTTGACCAGCTGTTCTCTATAATAGCCTCCATCTGTTGCAAAAAGAAGCTTCTTTGGGAATGGGTGAGAGTACCATTTACTTAAGGGTAATAAGAACAAACATTTAGAAAGCAGTTGAATACTATATCAATTTAACAAATTCGTAGCAGTAAGTTCTCCTCTTGGATCTATGACCTCTCCAGCCAAGGCTTCTTGGCTAGGTTTATAGTACTAGGTATGAGTTCCCACTAACTGAGTGAGAAATAATACCTAAGTAAATACAAAAGAGCATTAGAGAGCTATTGAGATGCTTCACAAGGAATGAAGCCTGAGTTTGTCCTCTGACATCCACATGCACTGCTGCAGCATATGTGCACCCTCACACACAAACCTGTGCACATACATATACATAAAAATAAATAAAAATATTTTTGAAAATAGGGTCTCACTTTGTACGCCTGGCTAGCCTGAAACTTGCTTTGTAGACCAGGATGGCCTAGAACTCATAGAGATCCCCTTCCGTCAGCCTCCAGAGTGCTGGGATTAAAGACATGCACCATGATCCTCAGCAAATAAATACTTTTTAATCAAAGAAAAACAACAAAAAAGAAACTTTTAGAAATAAGAAGTGAATTTAGCAAAATTGCTAGATATGTAATTCACATTAGAAAAAAAATCAATCATATTTTCATATACTAGCAGTGGAACAGTTGGAAATTGAAATGAAAAACAACTTTCATTTACATTTTCTTCATTTAAATTAAATATCTGGGAAGATAGCTAACAGAATAGGTTCAGTATCTATAGCTTCAAAGCACCAAACTCTGATGAAGATCAATGAAAAAAATAAATAAGGCATTTAAAGTAATGGCTCTTTCTTTCTTTCTTTCTTTCTTTCTTTCTTTCTTTCTTTCTTTCTTTCTTTCTTTCTTTCTTTCTTTCTTTCTTTCTTGTCTTTTTGAGACAGGGTTTCTCTGTAGCCACAGCTGGCCTAGAACTCACTATGGAGATCAAGCTGGCCTTCATCTCACAGAGATCCGCTCACCTCTACCTCCCAAGTGTGAAGATTAAAGCCACGTACCACCACTCCTGGCTATTATTTGCTTCATATAAAAGATTACAGAGCTGAATAAGATAGGGACCCAACTATTAGAAAGTCTGCAAGTTAATAGCAGCAGACAAATATATGTACACAAATAACCTCCAGTTAGTTTGTGATTAGTGCTACAGAGAAGTAGCAACAAGGCTTCACATCATTTTTTAGGGGGAAGGGATGCGCCCAGATGAACGGGTTAGGAAAAGGCAACCTAATTGGTCTGGAAAGGATAGGTAGAATTATATTCATAGGCAGAGGGGCAGAGTTTATGATGGGAAGGAGGAATATTAATAACTGAACAAGACATAGATGGGAAAATGCACATTTTTTTTTTTTTTGTCTTTTCGAGACAGGGTCTCCCTGTAGCTCCAGCTGTCCTGGAACTCACTCTGTAGACCAGGCTGGCCTTGAACTCACAAACATCCGCCTGCCTCTGCCTCCCAAGTGCTAGGATTAAAGGCGTGTGCCACCATGCCCGGCGGAAAATGCACATTTTATGTGGAGAACCACAACTGGTCAGCTTTTTAGACATGTGAAGTTCTTATAAGGGAGTACTGGATAGTAAGCTAGAAAATTTGTTTGGGGAGATGTAATGTATTGTTAATGTCAGATGGTATAGTATGGATTATATTTATTTAGAATGGGGAGCCAAGAAAGAAATTGTGGATTTGTAATAACAGGAAATGATATAAATACTCTAAAAGGAAAATATAGGTCAGCATGGCTCCTAGATATCTGTAGAAGAGTTGCCTGGGTACAGATTTAGGAAACAGTTATTATAGTGCCAATCTGTATGGGAAGAAGAGTTGATGGGCAGTTTGCAAGCAAGTATACACAAATGGTAAAATATCACCTTTAAAATTTACAAACCCAGGCTTTTCCAAGATGGTAGCTCCTGAGGTGGTGGGTGTATTCTGAGCAGCTAAGGGCAAAGTCAGGGAGGGGGACTTAGGGTCCCCCAAGAGCGTTGAGAAGCATCAGAGGTGGTCCAAGGGGATTTGGATCCTTAGGGACTACAATTTGGTGTTATAGACATCACCCAAGGGTGTCAGGAGATAACAGGGCTAGCCCAGCATCTTCTGAGCCTTTCTCCTATTGAACCCACGTACAGACTTTGGCTCCTGGCCCTGGAGGATTGGCTGGTAGATTAAGGTTGGTGTATGGTGGTTCCCTGAATACATCTCACCAGGTGGGTGATTGGGGTTCACACCACTTGGATTGGGGGACTCCTTCTGCATTACAGAGGAAGCATTGTGACCTTCCTGCCCACAGGACCAGGAGTGCCTGGGGCTCTCGGGGTGCAGGTTTTGAAGGCCTGGGGGGTGGCTTGGCTGTTGCCTGGCTTAGTGCATTGGGGAAACTGTTTACTGGTTGGGTGAGGGGTACTGGTCTTTACAGTGTTAGGATAGAGTTGAGAATTTGGAGCCTAGAGTGTCCACACCTGTGCATCAATTAGGAAGTCAACAAACACCTGAAGAGTATAACTAACATCAGTGTCAGTTCAATAAGTACCTAGGCTTCACTTGGAACCACTCCCAACAGAGGCTACGAAAATGCCTAAAGCTCAATGAAAGAAAGACTCAGGTGGATCTCCACCAAACACTAATACCCCTATTCAAATACTCTCTAATGAAGACCCCTTGGATATAACTCAGGACACAGATCTCAAAAGAATAATTATGAATATGATTAGAGAAATTAAGGAGTTGAGGGAATTTAAGGAGCTTATAAATAAGGAAGTTCGAGATCTAAAAAAGGACAGGGATAAATTGAAAGAGGACAATGATAAATTGCAGAATGAAATTACAAAAGATATAGAAACATTGAAGAAAATTCAAGTTGAAATGAAAAAGAAATGCAACATTCCACAAACAACTTGGAAAGGATGGGAGAAACTCTTTTTTTTTTCAAAGCCAATTTTATTGAAGCTTTGTGCATTTCATATAAAATTTCCCAATCAAATCCAGACCCATTCCATCTTCCTTGCCCCCCACCCCCGGCTGCACCAAAGCTCATGCATTCTGCCAAACATGTTTTGGATCTTTTTCTCAGTCTCTTTTGAAATTTTCAATGCAAAAGTTTACTCTTTCGGGCAGAAGATCACTGTTTCAGTCAGTTCTTTGACCCGGTCTTGTTTTTGTTGTTGTTGCTGTTGTTCCTTCCAATTTGCATCACTCCAAAATGCATATATCAAGATTATGACATCATAGGTTTTAGCATATTCAGCTTACGATTTCTGTTTTTTTCTTTGTTAGGCTGAAAGATGTCATGATTTCCTTAAGGAAGTGTTTGAAGGCTACTCCTTCGCAAGCCCAAACAACCATCAGTCCGGCCCTTGTGCTCCACACTGGGGTCTTCCCTTCCCATGGTCACCAAATGAGGTCCAGTAAGTACCACGTCCTGTCTTGATCTTCCTGTACTGGTCTCTGTGATACAGACTGGGGAGTCCAACAATGGCAGTCTGTACCCTGAAGAGGCTGAAATCCCAGTAGTTGCTCAGACTATGAGGAAATTCTCTTTTTTTTTTTTTTTTTTTTTTTTTTTTGGTTCTTTTCCAGACAGGGTCTCCCTGTAGCCACAGCTCTCCTGGAACTCACTCTGTAATTCAGGATGGCCTTGAACTCACAAAGATCCGCCTGCATCTGCCTCTGCCTCTGCCTCTGCCTCTGCCTCTGCCTCTGCCTCTGCCTCTGCCTCTGCCTCTGCTTCTGCCTCTGCCTCTGCCTCCTGAGTGCTAGGATTAAAGGCGTTCACCACCACTCCCAGCAAGAAAAATTCTTAATAATAGAATAGATGGAGTATAAAATAGAATATCAAGACTGGAAAACAGTATGGAAGAATTGGATAAATCAAGTAAAGATTATGAAAAAAAAATGCAAGTAACTGCGGGATACTGTGAAAAGACCAAACCTATGAATTTTAGGGATAGAAGAGGAAGAACACTCACAGGATAGTGATATGGCCCAGGTCTTCAACAAATTTTTAGAAGAAAATTTTCCCAAATTAAAGCAAAAGACACCTATGCAAGTATTAGAAGCATATAGAATTCCAAACAGACAGAACCAGAAAAGAAATTCTCCACACCATATCATAGTGAAAACACTAGATGTTCAAAGCAAAGAAAGGATACTGAGGGCTGCAAAAGAAAAGCAACAAGTTACCTACAGGGGAAAACCTATCAGAATTGCAGCTGATTTCTCAATGCAGAAAATGAAAGCCAGAAAAGCCTGGTCTAAAATATTCCTGGTTCTAAATGACTATAGATGCCAACCCAGAGTACTTTATCCAGAAAATGTGTCTATTATAGTTGAAGGAGAAAGGAAAATGTTCCATGATATAAATAATTTGAAAGAATTCCTCTCCAATAAGCCATCCATGCAGAGAATACTTAAGCAATACAAAGAGTGGATGGTAGGGATGACTGTAACCACTCAACACCAGAAAACAAATGACACAACCATTATGGAAATAAAACCAGAGTGTAAGAATGTACTAGAAATCAAAATGATTGGAAGCAATTTAATTCTCTCAACAGTTTTAAATATCAATGGAATGAATTCTCCAATTAAGAGACAGAGACTAGTAGAATGGATTAAGAAGCAAAACCCATCTTTTTTTTTTTCTCTTGTCTCCAAGAAATTTACCTTACCTTTAAAGACAGATTACTATCCCAAGGTGAAAGGAGGGTAAAAAATAATGCAAGTAAATGGCACTAAGAAAGAAAGAAGGGTTGCTATGCTAATACTAGATAAAATAGAATTCAAGGCCTTTGGTTGTTTTTCGTGTGGGGGATATTTGATCACTAGGTGGAATATCTTTGGGGAGGATAGACAGGTTAAAAAAAATTTACAAACCCAGACATGAAGGCAAAGGTCTTAACTGATTAGAACCAGAGGCTAAAGCAAGGTTCAAGCAGGCATGTAGGAACTCACAGAAGCAATCTTAAAGATTCAATTGACCCAAGAAATAAAGCAGCTGAAGACATAGATAAAAGTAGCTATAAAATGAGGGAGCACAGGAGCCGGGGTGGGACGAGTTAGGCTTGCCTAAGAACCCCAAATCCTTCAGAACTGAATTCCAATTCAGAATTTTAGTGTTTGACTAACACTGGGAGACTACTGTGGAAGTGTGTTTTTGGTATATTCTTTGACCATCCACTTGAGGATAATGTGCTGGGGTTAAGAAATCTCCACCTACAGAAGAACAAGTAAATATTTTCAGGAATACATTTAGAAGATAGCGAGCATATCTAAGAGGATGTAGCTCAGGAATCAGTGGAGCATTTTAGGAACATTTTTGTAGTTATAAATTAGTGAGGGGAAGAAGTTTTCATTTTGGTTAATGTATGGAATGGTATAAAAGAGCTTTATTACTAAAATGGAAGGAATTCATGATAAAATTTTAACCCTATCCAAACAGGACATTGCTGTCCACGAATATTAAGACCTGCGGGGTTTTGAGAGGACATCTGTGTGCTGATTGAATCCTCTCTTCTATTTCTCATTCCGTTTACCTTTAAATTGAGTTCAATATAATTAATGACCAAGAAGCAGCCATAAACATCTTCCAATTGAAGGTAAAGGCTTCATGGCACAGACACTGGCTGTGGATTTTCATTTTCCTTGGGAAAAATAAAAGAAGATGCAGGCATGTATTTGGCATTGTACTAGGCCAAAAGAAGATAGGCCTGCATATGTGAAAGTCCTGATTCTATCCTTCCTTGACAAGGAAAGGAAAACCGTCTGGTTTGAGTGAGATAGATGATATTCAATGGTTGGTTCTCATAAAAAATATTTTGGTTTTACCCATCAATTACAGAATAACTTACTCCAAACTGTAATGAATATGAATGAATAAACAAATAACTAAAAAAACCCTTTGGCATTCAGTATATCTTCCTCTTTTGGATGAAAAATGTTTTGATGACCAAAAATGTTTTCTGTCATCAGATAACTCCGTATCTTATCGGTTGGCAAAATAATAGATATCTCTAATTTATAGTTATAAGAACTGAGTAAAATCTGAATTTTTCTTAACCTTGTAGCTTTAGTGAATTTTCACAAAATTTTGGTGAAAAATCAGTATCAAGTGGGTCTGTAAAAGACAACCTGAATGAGTTTATGCATGTTAAGAGAATCTGAGAGTGATTCATCCACACTAAGCCCACATGACAAAGCAGTTCTGATTCCTCTATATTCTGGGCCTGATCTAATATTTATACCTCACGTGGCACATTCAAACATGGCATGCATTAGGATAAACCCTGAAGGTATAATGTGAAAAACATGATCTTTTTTCCTTGAGGGAGCAGTCTTTTAAGGTATTGACATTACTTTTTTTTTTTTTTTTTGGTCTTTTTGAGACAGGGTCTCCCTGTAGCCCCAGCTGTCCTGGAACTCGCTCTGTAGACCAGGCTGGGCTTGAACTCACAAAGATCTGCCTGCCTCTGCCACCCAAGTGCTAGGATTAAAGGCATGCACCACCACACCAGGCTAGGTATTGACATTTCAGGCAAGCTTTGAGCTGTTGCCCTAACTGGGAGTTAGTGGACTACCATGGGCAACATTTTGAGAAATTTAGCAAGTTGAGTGGACCAGTTTCCTTTAGTTATTGCTTGAAGACATTGTTGCCTCCACATCATTCTTTTGGCATGGTCAAAGTACAATAGTGACAAAGGGAAGGAGGACTCAATTTACTGAGTGCTTTTAATTTGCCAAGAACTTACATGTCAATTTTGTTTAATTCTTATGATAACCTGTGTGAGAGGAGAAAATTACATGATTTTCAATATTCTCAGGAGGAAAAGGAATCTCAAGGAAATTATTTAGTTACACAATTTTGAAAGCATAAAGAAATAAAATCCAGCTCTAACTACAGAGCTCATTTACTTCTGCTCTGCCAAATGAAGGTGGTAATGGAAATATGAGTCATGATGTTAAAGGCCAGGCAGCCTGGGAGCAAATCAGAGTATGCTGCAAATAGTTCAGAAATGAGGCATGCTTTCAAAGGGTGGAGCAGTCCCAGAATGCTACAGTGACAGCTATGGGGACCCAGAGAAAATTCCAGTCCTACATTCCAACTGTTCTCTTGAATGTTGTAAACATTCTGTAAGAATTTTGTCAAAGAATAAAGTTTTTCTTTATAAATTTTCTATATTGTTTTTCAGTTTTAAATTACATTCATTTCTACTGTTTATTAGGTCTTTTTTCCTGCTTCTTTGGGGTTATATTCTCTTTCCTGTCTACACTATCTTTAAAAATTTTGAGACAGTGTCTCCCTATAGCTCCATGTAACCATGTAACCATGGTGGCCTTGATCTCACAGAGATCTGCCTGTCTTTGCTTCCAGAGTGCTGGGATTGGAGGCATGCACTACTACACCTGACCCATTTCTACATTAAAAAATTAGGAACTTGGATTAGTTGAGACCCCTTTTCTTGTGTGAGTGTGTGTGGGGGCGGTTATGGAGGGAAGCACGCACACACCACTACATGCAGTGTGTGGTCAGAAGACAACCTCGAGTGTCAGTCCTTTCCTTCCACCTTGTTTATAATGGGGTCTCTGTTCTTTGCTGCTGCATACGCCAATCTAGCTGGCACAAGAGCTTCTGTGGATTCTCTTTGTCTCCTTTCTGACTGTAGGAGCATTGGGATTAAAGACTCAAGCTACCATGCCTGGCTTTAAGTAGGTTCTAGGGATTCAAACTCACATCCTCATGCTTACATAGCAAGGATTTTACCCACTGAGCCATCTCTTCAGCCCAAGACCCTTTCCTTTTCAAATTTAAACATTTAGTTCTGTAACATTTCCTCTCAACACTGTATTAGTTTCATCTGACAAATTTTGATAGGCTGTTATTTCCATTTCATTCCAATCTTTGTATTTTAATATAGCTTTATTGAATTATAACTCACAACATAAAATTTACCTCTTGAAAATGAACAATTATTTGATTTTAGTATAGTCACTACGTTGTGCGACTATTTTCACTATCTAATTCAAAATATTTTCATCACACCCCCAAAAGAACTTCATAACTATTACTCATTGCTTTTTATTTCCTCCCCAAATGCCCAGGCATAAACAACTATTAATGGACTTTTTGCCTCTATGGATTTGTCTCTTCTGGATAGTTCGTGTGAATAGAATCATATATGTATCAAATTTTTATTTGGCTTCTTTCACTTAACTAATGTTTTCAAAGCCCATCCATTTTGGAACATGTACTTCATGAATTTTCACAGTTGAATAATATCCCACTGTATGGATATGTCAGTTTTGTGTATCTGTTCATCAGTAGAGGGATGAATTGAAAAAATTTCTTGTAGCTATCTTATTTAATTCTTAGATTGTTTAAAAGACATAAAGTGGTTAGGTATTGTACTATAATGTCTATTGGTGTCAATATTTTACTAACTTCAGCAGATTAAAAATTGATCTTCTTGTAACTTGATTTGCATTCCTCCATTGGTTTGAAATCTTCTACATACATCAATGACCATATAATAGTTTTATTTTGCTTTAATCATTAAACATCATTTACAAATCAGGAGGGGAGTTCTGAATTCCTACTTTGTTTGTTGTTGTAGTTTGTCTTCCATTGCTGTGACAAAACACTCTGACTGACACCAACTTGGGGAGGAAAGGGTTTATTCAGCTCACATCTCCTGGGTCACAGTTCATCACACAGGGAGCTCAATGCAGGAACTCAGGGCAGGAACCTGGAGGCAGGAGCTGAAGCACAGGCCATGGAGGAATACTGTCCACTGGCTTGCTCCCCTGGCCCATGCCCAGCCTGCCCTCTTATAGGGTACAAAACAACCTGCCCAGAGGTGGCACCACCCATAGTGGGCTGGGCCCTCCCACATTGCCCAACAATCAAGACAGTACTCCACAGACGTGGCCACAGGTCAGTCCAATGGAGCCAATTCCCCAATTGAGGCTCCCTCAACCCAGGTGTGTTAAGTTGACACTAAAGCTATCCAGCACATTTGTGATCTTTTCCAAAATAATTTTGATGGGGAGGTCCAGTGGTAACTTTTTTCTGGTGTTCCTTAACATTATGACTTGGGTAGTGGTAATAGGGTGGAATTATTAATTACAGCCAGATTCAGGTGGAAATCGAGGTTTTCTACTAAACCTTTGCTGATGAGAGTAGGACTGCAGTTTTTCCTTGATGTTTGGCTGTAATAGAGAGTATTTTCTTTGTCTTCTGTCTTGCTAGGCTACTCCCTTCCTGGTTTGGAAAGAGAAGGGGAGGAGAGGGGAGAGGAAGCCAGGGGAGAGGAAGAGGGGGGAAGGAGTGGAGAGGAGAGGAGAGGGGATGGGGGGAGGAGAGAAGAGGAGATACAGAAAATTTTTATTAGGGCTTTTTGGTTTATTTCCATTGATATTTCTGGATTGGCAAACTTTCTAGAACTTAGTCCAATTATGAGGCAAAAAATCAATGCAGGAAATTGCCACCATGTTATTCCTTGGATCCAAATGTCTTTTTTCCCCCCCAATGTATACTTTTATTGAATTTTTGTTCATGTCATACAATACATTTTTTGATTTTTTAACAATAAGTAATAAGTAATGAATACAAGCATCCTTCATGTAAAACCAATTTGCAAGCAGCTATGTCCAAACCCACTCAGCCCAAGGCTCCCACCATCCAGCTGGAGGGGCTTGTATGTACAATCATGTTGATCATATAAGTGTCCAGTCTATATTTGCTGAATCACCATTTACCCCAATCGCACCCCTTACATTCTAACATGCCCCCTCTCCCACAGATTATTCCCTAGGCTTTTAGAAAAGGGCAAGAAGCAAAACAGTCTACTTTCTCTGGAGATGTCATTTTGGACTCTGATCAGTTCAGGATGTTTCCTTTCATGGGTTGGCAGTTTATCCAGGAATAACCTTTTAATCCTACTAATGAAGCACAAGCAATTAGATATACAGGGATTTAAACAGTACTAATTATTATGGTAGGTTACATTGGGATAGACACAGATGTTTGGAAGGTATGCTAATCCACAAACTACAGTTTTTCTGTAAAAGATGACAAGGTCTTACTGTGGCTTATAACATCTCCTAACCACTAGAGGACGTAAGTTTGTGGAATCAGACGTGAATTATTCCTCCAAGGAGAGAGCTACTAGCCAATTATATTTGGGATATACAGACATATGGCTGCCACTGCTGCACAGTATTTCTAGGCAGGTGAGGTGTAGCTGATGCTGATGGAGGAGTCTTGCTTGAATCAAGGAGACCAATATTTGCTTAATTAATTTAGTGGCCTTTGGTAACACTCTCTGGAATTCCAGAAACTAACTGTACACTTGCAATGTGGTCTCAATACATCTTTCCCATGCTTACACCAGGTCTTCGACAGCAGGGCCTTACCGTCTCTCTTTTTGCAGGTATCCCAGTTTACAGGCAAGAAGACTTTACCTTTTTTGGGGTTTGGATTCCCTGGCCAACTGTGAAAAGGAGAGTCTGGGATGGTGTGTTAAGCCATGTCTTTATTTACTCTCTGCTTACCAGGATTATTAGGTTTCCCTACAGTTTAGGCGACCTTTTTTAAAAAAAATTTTTTTAATTTATTATTTTTTTATTTATTTTTTACATGTATGAATGTACTGTCTGCATGTAGGTTTGTGCACCTGTGTTGTGCAATGCCACAGAGGTCAGAAGAGGGTGTCAGATAACATTGACATTTCATCTTCATTTACTTTCTTTTTTTAAATTTTATTTATTTATTTTCTATGTGTATGAATGTACTATCTGCATGTAGGTTTGTGCACCTGTGTTGTGCAATGCCACAGAGGTCAGAAGAGGGTGTCAGATAACATTGACATTTCATCTTCATTTACTTTCTTTTTTTAAATTTTATTTATTTATTTTCTATGTGTATGAATGTACTATCTGCATGTAGGTTTGTGCACCTGTGTCGTGCAATGCCGCGAGGTCAGAAGAGGGTGTCGGATTCCCCTGGAACTGGAGTTCTCCTGGAATTGGAGTTACAAACGGTTCTCAGCCGCCATGTGGGTGCTGGGGATCGAACCCGGGTCTTCTGCAAGAGCAATCAGTGCTCTTAACTGCTAGGCTATCTCTCCAGCCCTTCATTTACTTTCTTATCCAAGTTATTTTTAGTTCCATGTATATATTAGAGTGAATATTCTGTTAAATCTCGTATCTGGACACTCTTACAAGCAGTTTCTGTTGTCAAGTTATTGGTTTGTTTTTGTGCCTTTCTATTTCTTTAAATACCCCATACTTTTTTGTTACTGTTGGAAACTGAACATGAGATGATATATTTCAGGAATCAAGGTATTTCTTTTCTCATTATACTTACTATTTTCTTCTTTGTGTGTAGAGTGGCTGAATTATTTTAATGAAGTTTATTTGTCCTCTTTCTTCACTGCACCCTAAGAGAAATAAGCAAAGTAGCCCATATATTTTTACTTCATTTAAATCTTTATATTTTAAACTTTTATTAATTTTTTTGGTCTTTTTCGAGACAGGGTCTCCCTGTAGCCCCAGCTGTCCTGGAACTCACTCTGTAGACCAGGCTGGCCTTGAATTTACAAAGATCCACCTGCTTCTGCCTCCCCAGTGCTAGGATTAAAGGCATGTGCTACCATGCCCAGCTACTTTTATTAATCTTTAAACCTTGTTATAAATTATACTCTTTGAGGAATGTAATTCTTTTTTTATAGTAATTTTGTATTATATATATTTTTTGTACAAGATTATGTTGACCTGTGTCCCTCACCCTACTCCCCCACCCCACCAGAGCTCATGCATTCTGCCGAACATGTTTTTCATCTTTTTCTCGGTCTTTCTCAAAATTCTCGATGTGGAAGTTGACTGTTTTGAGCAGAAGTTCACCATTTCAGTCAGTTCTTTGACACAGTCTTTTCTTTTGTTGTCATTGTTGTTGTTCTTTCCAATATTCATCACTCCCAACTACTTGGACAAAAGCTCAAGGGGCCGTACTAATCAAGTTTGCACAAGAAATACAACTAGGTAATTGGTGTTAGCATCCACAGATGAGGGATACCATTAGTCGTCTGTTTTTCTGGGACTGTGTTACTTCACTTAACATAATATCTTCTAGTTCCATCCATTTACCTGCAAAGTTCATGATGTCATCTTTCTTTACTGCTGCATAGAACTCCATTGTGTAGATATACTACATTTTCTCTATCCACTCATCAGTTGAGGGGTACTTGGGGTTGGTTCCAGCTTTTTGCTATTGTGAAGAGAGCTGCAATAAACATGGCTGTGCATGTATCTCTGTGGTAAGATGAGTCTTGTGGGTATATACCCAGGAGTGGTATGACTTGGTCAGGTGGTAAGGTCATTTTGAGTCTTCCAAGGGTTCACCACACTGCTTTCCATAGTGGCTGCACAAGTTTACATTCCCACCAGCAGTGGATGAGTGTTCCCCTTTCCCCACAACCTCTTCAGCACTTGGTATCATTTGTTTTCTTGATCCTAGCCAGTCTTATTGGAGTGAGATGATATCTTAAAGTGGTTTTCATTTGCATTTCCTTAATTATTATTGATGTTGAACATTTTTAAGATGTTTCTCAGCCATCTCTAATTCCTCACTTGTGAAGTCTCTGTTCAGCTCTTTGCTCCATCTTTTGAGTGATTCATTTGTTTTCTTTCTTCTTTGCTTTTTGAGTAGTTTATATACTCTGGAAATCAATGCTTTGTCAGATGTATCTGCAGTGAAGGTTTCCTCCCACTGTGTGGGAATGTAATTCTTTTTTTTTTTTTTTGTTCTTTTCGAGATAGGGTCTCCCTGTAGNGCCTCCAGAGTGCTGGGGATTAAAGACATGTGCCAAAAAAAAAAAAAAAAAAAAAAAAAAAAAAAAAAAAAAACAAGAAAAACAAACAAAAAAGTATAGCTTTTAAGGAAATAAAGAGTAGTCGAATTAAGGCAAGAATTAGCTAGATTGTAATGGTCACCATTCAGAAAAAAAATCAATCACTATTTTTCATAAGTAACTGAGCAGTGTAGGAGACGAGTTGTTGTTAATTGGAAGATGATATAAACAAACTTTCATTGCAATTTCTTTGCTTCATTTTTATAATTAAATATTCTTGGTTAGAAGGTATAGCTAACGTAGAATTACGGTTTCAGTATTCCTTACACTTGCCTTAAGGCACGAGAAACTCTGATGAAGATCATAATGAAAAAAATAAATCATAAGGCATTTAAAGATGAAATGGCCTTCTTTTTCTTTCTTTCTTGTCTTTCTCTCTTTCTTTCTTTTTGTCTGGTCTGGTTCTTCTGTTCTTTCTTATCAGTATCTTTCTTTTCTTTTCTTGTGTCATTGTCTTCTTTCTCTTTCTTTTCTTTAGTGCTTCGTCCTTTCTTTTCTAAGTCTTTTTTGAGAACACAGTGGTTTCTCATGTAGCACCATCAAGCTGGCCTAGAATCGCACACACTGAAAATGGGAGAAGTCAAGTGCAGATGCTTGGCCTTCATATCACCAGGAGATCCTCAGCTCGCGACTCTATCCTCCCCAGTGTGAGATTATAAGCTACGTACCAAACGCTGACTTCCTTCGGTCTATTGATTTGGTCTTCATATTAAAAGATTGGTCACACTGATGTGCTTTGACTATAAGCATTTCCTTCCGTAGAGTGGGACATTGGATGTGCCCGTGGTTTGCATCAAAGGCGTTATTAGATCAGTCGCTGCAAGTCTTAGATAGGCGACTACGACACATAAGTAATGTTATCACAAATAACCTCCAATTAGTTTGTGATTAGTGCTGCAGATGAGGAGTCAGCATGTACAAAAGGCTTGTCTAAGCATATTCCACTGGTACTTTTTTAGGGGGTAGGGATGCGACTCACTAAGGTGATGATAGGCGTGTTAGCTCAAATACGCGCAAAAGCCTTAATTTGGGTCTGAGAAAGGGGTGACGGGTCATGGATTATTA
The DNA here is from genome assembly GCA_009823505.1 of Rhizomys pruinosus. Lineage (NCBI taxonomy): Eukaryota > Metazoa > Chordata > Mammalia > Rodentia > Spalacidae > Rhizomys > Rhizomys pruinosus. Next base: position 935,902 of record VZQC01014087.1, read on the forward strand.
TTTGCGCGATAGTGAGTCTAGAGCTTCGGCGCAGTAGATGATTATGAGGAAGGGGTGATAGGGCCCAGAGGAATATTTAATAACTGAACAAGAATTAAGCATGGGGGAAATATGTGCAACATTTTTTTTTTTTTTTGTCTTTCGAGGCAGGGTCTCACCTGGTAGCTCGCAGCTGGTCCTAGGGTAAACGTAGCTCTGCATAAGATTCCAGGGCTGGCCTTGACTCGACAAACATGTCCGCCTGCTCTCTGCCTCCCAAGCGGTGGACTGAGGATTAAAGGTGTGTGGCCACCCCTATGAAAGCGCTGCGGTGTCCAGGAAAATTGCACATTCTTTAGTTGTGGAAACTACAACCTGGTCAGTCTTGAGGAGCAGGTGAACGTTCTTCTAGGCAGACTTGAAGGGTCGGAGTTAAAACTCTTTTATACGGATAGTAAAGAGCTGACGACTGGAAATTTGTTGGGGAGATGTAATGTACTCTGTTGAGGTTCAGATTATATAGATATGACAGGTGTAGTCTGATATTTGTATTAGAATGGGGAGCCCGAAGAAAGAAATGTTGGAATTTGTAATAACAGGAAAGTGATTATAAATAGCTTAAATAGGAAAATATAGGTAAGGCATGTGCTCCTATAGATATGCTGTAGAAGAGTTGCCGTGGGTACGATTTAAGGAACAGTTTATTTATAGTGCGCACATTCTGTATGGAAGAAGGAGTTGATGGGGTGCAGCTTTTGACAAAGCAAGTATATCATCAGTAAAATGGTGAAATTATATCTAAGCTTTAAAATTTCTACAACATGTGTTTCAAGATTGGTAGCTCCTGAAGGTGGGATCGGGTTGTGTATTCTGAGACAGGCTAAGTGGGGGCACGGAAAGAGATCAGGTGAGGGGACTTAAGGGTTGCCCGAAGGAGCGTTGAGAAAACGGTCATCAGAGGTGGTTGCGCAAAGGGGATTCTGGATCCTTTGAGGTACAAATTGGTGGTTAATTGTGGCCATACCAAGGGTGTCAGGAGATAACAGGGCTAGCCCAGCATCTTCTGAGCCTTTCTCCTATTGAACCCACGTACAGACTTTTGGCACCTTGCCCTGGAGGATTGGCTGGTAGATTAAGGTTGGTGTATGGTGGTTCCCTGAATACATCTCACCAGGTGGGTGAATGGGGCTCACCCCACTTGGAAGTGGGGGACTCCAGCTGCATTCCAGCGGAAGCATTGTGACCTTCCATCCCACAGGACCAGGAGTGCTTGGGGCCCTCTGTTGTTATTTGTAATCTCCTTGGGTGTTGGCTTTGGCTTGTTGTCCTTCTTGTATTGGCTTAGTGAGGAGGCAATTGGGGGGATATACCTTGTTTTACTTGTGTTGGTTTTGTGTTGATGGGTACTTCTCTACTTCTTTCTGTGTTATTTACAGTTAGTATAGAGTTGAGAATTTGGAGCCTAGAGTGTCCACACCTGTGCATCAGTTAGGAAGTCAATAAACACCTGAAGAGTATAACTAACATCAGTGTCAGTTCAATAAGTACCTAGGCTTCACTTGGAACCACTCCCAACAGAAACGGCGCTCACGAAAATAGCCTATAAGCTCAAATATGAAAATGTAAGGAAAGATCAGGTGGATCCTTCCATCCATAACACTAAAATACCTTCCCTGACCATATTTAGCAACATAAAATACTCTCGTAGAATGAAGGACCCCTGGCACTCATAATACTCAGGACACAGATCTATCAAAGAATAATTATGAATATGATAAAAATTAAGGAGTTGAGGGAAATTAACTGTGTGGAATATCTCTAAGGTTAGCTTGTAAAATATCTTAGAAAATAGTTACTATGATTCCCCTAAAAAAGTGACAGGGATAATTTGAAGTAGCGAGGTCAATGAATAAATTGCAGAAGTAAATTACGAAAGATAGTAGTAGAACACTTGATATAAAATTCAAGTTGAAAGAAGAAAGAAATGCAACATACCAACAAACACTTGGAAAGTCGAAGGGCAAGGCAAAACTCTTTATTTTTCTATCAAAATTCACCGAATTTTTATTGAAAGCTTTGTGCATTTCATGGAGCAAACGATTCTGGAGCCATATGCAAACATCCAGACCCATTTCCATCCTTCCATAGCGCCAATCCCTCGACCTCCTAGACGGGCGTGACAAACACCAGAAGACTCATATGCAGTTTCTGGTTGAAAGCAATGTTTTTTGGATCTTGTTTTGCTCTAGCCGTCTTCTTTTTGAAAATTTCAAATCAAAAGAATTACTTTGTTCGGTGCGTCGAGCCCGCGCCACAACTGCAGAAGATCACAGTTTCAGTCAAGATTTCATGTCAGCACCCGGTCATGTAGTTTTTGTTTGTTCTTGTCCTGTATGTTGGTTTCCCTGGGGCTTCTCTCCAATTTGCATACACTCCAATGCATATTATCGAAGATTATGACTCCATATGGTTTTTAGGCTATTCAGCTTCGATTTCTGTTTTTTTCTTGGTTAGGGTGTCTGAAAGAATGTCATTGATTTCATTCCCTTAAGGGTAAGTGTTGTGTGAAGGTTCTTCCTTGGCAAGCTCAAACAATAATCAGTCCGGCCCTTGTGCTCCACACTGTGGTTTCCCTTCCCATGGTCAACAAATAAAATGTACGGTCCAGCGTAAGTACGCGTGTACCGTTCCCGCTGGGAGTGTCTTGATCTTCTGTACTAGATGGTCTCTGTGCATATGCAGACACTGTTGGGAGTCGAACAAATAGGGCAGTCCTGTACCTGAAGAGGTGAAAGTCCCAGTAGTCTTGCTCAGAACCTATGTAGAAAATTTCTCTTTTTTTTTTTTTTTTTTTTTTTTGTTTTTTGGTCTTTTCCAAGCACATCTCCTTTTAGTCCCAGCTAAAAGGAGCCTGGAGCTCACTATGCAGAACAGGCTGGCCTTGAACTCTACAAAGATCCGCCTGCATCTGCCTCTTGCCTCTGCCGGTCTGCCTCTGCCAATCTGGACCTCTGCCTCCTGCCCCTCTGTGCGGTCTGCCTCTCTGCTGTCTGCACTCTGCTCTGCCTCCTGAGTTGGCTTCTAGGCATTAATAGGCGTTCACAACACCATACTCTAGCCAGAGCAAGAGAATTCTGTAAATAATCATGAATAGCATGGAGTACATGAATATGAGAAAATATCAAGACCTGGAAACAGTGATGGAAGAATGTGGATAAAATCAATAGAGAGATTATGATAAAGAAAAACATGCAAGTAACTGCGGCTTGATAGCTCGGTGGAAAAGACCAAAACCTAAGTAATGAATTTTAAGGGATAGAGAGAGAAGAACACCTCACAGGATAGTGATGATGGCCAGGTCTTGCAACAAGATTTTTAGAAAGGGCGAAAATTTTTCTCAAGCAAATTCAAGCCAAAAAGACACCTTATGCAAGTAAATTATAGTAGCAGTATAGAGCTGATCGATTCCAAAACAGACAGAACTCAAGTAAAGAAATTTCCCATGGTATGTCATAGTAAAAACACTGGATGATCAAACCAAAAGAAAGGATACTGAGGGCTGGGCAAAGAAAAGCAAACAGGTTACCCTGTCTGACACTGCAATTCCGTACCTTATATGATTAAGCACAGGTACTTAACGGAAACCTCTAATTCGATAATTAAATTTAGGACTTCATGACTGATTATCTCACATCGGTCAACATGATAAAACTACGTTTAAGCACCAGATAAGCCTGTCTGTGCCGTCCCAACATTATATGACTATCCTGCGTGATACTAAATGACTATAGATCCAACCCAGATTACTCTATCCAGCAAATGGTGTTATTATGAGTTGAAGGGAGAAAGGACAAAGTGTTCGCATGATATAAATAGGTTGAAAAGAATTCCTCTCCAATAAACCACACTTGCAGTGAATACTTCAAGCAATACAAAGAGTGGATGGTAGGGATGAGCTGTAACCCGACTATAAGCACCGAGCGTAGAAAACAAATGACACAAACCATCTATGGAAATAAAGACCGTAGAAGTGTAGAATGTAGCTCAGAGAAAATCAAAAAAATCGATTGGAAAGGCAATTTAATTCGTCGATCAACAGTTTTAAATATCAAATGGATATGAGAGTCTCCAATTAAGAGACAGAGAGTAGTAGAATGGATTAAGAGAGAGGCAAAAACCGAGTCTTTTTTTTTTTCTCTTGATCCTAAAGAAAAATTTACCTACCGTTAAAAGACAGAAATTACTATCCCAAGGTGAAATAGGAGGGTGAAAAAATAAGTGGCTAAGATAGATGGGCACTAAAGAAAGAAGAAGGGTTGCTAATGCTAATACTAGATTAAAATAGATATTCCAAGGCCTTTGGTTGTTTTTGCGTGTGGGGAGATATTTTATTTGATCACCAGGTGGAATTTCTTTGGGGAGGATAGACAGGTTAAAAAAAATTTACAAACCCAGACATGAAGGCAAAGGTCTTAACTGATTAGAACCAGAGGCTAAAGCAGAGGTTCAAGCAGGCATGTAGAACATCAACAATAACAGGGAAGCAATCTTAAAAGATTCAATTGACCCAGAAATAAAGCAGCTGAAGACATAGATAAAAGTAGCTATAAAATGAGGGAGCACAGGAGCCGGGGTGGGACGAGTTAGGCTTGCCTAAGAACCCCAAATCCTTCAGAACTGAATTCCAATTCAGAATTTTAGTGTTTGACTAACACTGGGAGACTACTGTGGAAGTGTGTTTTTGGTATATTCTTTGACCATCCACTTGAGGATAATGTGCTGGGGTTAAGAAATCTCCACCTACAGAAGAACAAAGTAATATTTTCATGGAATAACATTTAGTAAAATAGCGAGCATGACTAAGAAGGAGTAGCTCAGGAATCAAGTGGAGCATTTTTAAGGTTAACATTTTTGTAGTGTAGATAAATTAGTGAGGGTTGAGAAGTTTTCATTTTGGTTAATGTATGGAATGGTATAAAAGAGCTTTATTACTAAAATGGAAGGAATTCATGATAAAATTTTAACCCTATCCAAACAGGACATTGCTGTCCACGAATATTAAGACCTGCGGGGTTTTGAGAGGACATCTGTGTGCTGATTGAATCCTCTCTTCTATTTCTCATCGCTCTCATAGAGATCCGTTTAACGCGCTGTTAAGTGAGTTGAAGTTGTCAATGTATAATCTATGAACCAAGAAGCAGCCAGAAACAGTCTTGTCCGAATGTGAAGGTAAAGGCTTCAAAATGGCACAGTACAACTTGGCTGTGGAATTATCTTCAAATTTCCTTGGGTAAAAAAGTAATAAAAGAAGATGGGCAGGCATGTTATTTGGCATTGTACTAGGCCAAAAGAAGATAGGCCTGCATATGTGAAAGTCCTGATTCTATCCTTCCTTGACAAGGAAAGGAAAACCGTCTGGTTTGAGTGAGATAGATGATATTCAATGGTTGGTTTTTTCTCAATAAAAAATGATTCTTGGGTTTTACCGCATCAAGGAACATTTACAGAGATACTAAACTTACACCCAACACTGTAAAAATATGAAGAAATAAACAAATGAAAAATAAAAAAAACGCTTCTTGGTATGCATTCGAGTTTAATAGATCTTATCCTCTTTTGGATGAAATGTTTTGATTGAGCCAATAGAAGATGTTGTTTGTTCTTTCTGTCGTTCAGTATAACTCCACTCATCGGTATTCTTATCGTTGGTTGGCAAAATAAATTAGATACTCTAAAATTTCAAGTGTGATATAGAACTCGAGTAACAATCTGAATTTTTCTTGAAACCTTGTAGGCTTTAGGGGTTGCGAATTTTTATCAAATAATTTTGGTGAAAAATCAGTATCAAGTGGGTCTGTAAAAGACAACCTGAATGAGTTTATGCATGTTAAGAGAATCTGAGAGTGATTCATCCACACTAAGCCCACATGACAAAGCAGTTCTGATTCCTCTATATTCTGTGGGCCTGATCTAGTAATATTTAACCTGTGGTCACGTGGCACATTTCAAACAATGGCATGCATTAGGATGAAACCCCTAGAAAGGTATAATGTGAAAAACATGATCTTTTTTCCTTTGAGGAGAGTAGATCTTTTTAAGGTAGTGACATTACTAGTGTTCTTTTTTTTTTGTGTTTTTTGGTCTTTTTGAGACCAGGATCTTCCCTGTAAGCCCCCAGCTGTCCTGGATACTAGCGGCTTGTCTTAGACCAGCGGTGGCTGGTGCTTGAACACTTCCACCAAAGATCTGGACCTGCCGGTCGTTGCCGACGCTGCTCGGCTTAGCAATGTGGCTAGGTATTTTGGTGAAAGGCATGTGCGACGACACCATGTCGAATCACCCGGCTAGGTATGTTCTGACATTTCAGGCTAACGTTTGAGGCTGGTTGGCCCTAACTGGGTAAGTTAGTGTGGATCTTACCATAAGGGTGGGCTATGACATTTTGTGGAGTAAGAGGTTTAGGCTATGTGAATTGGGCGACTCAAAGCGTTTGCCTTGGTGAAGTTATTAGTGGCTTGACGAAAGACGGAATTGTTGCCTGTCAGCATCAGTTCTTTTGGCATGGTCAATAGTACTAATTACCGTGCAAGGGGAAGTGAGGTCAATTTAACTGAGTTGCTTTTAATGTGTGCCTAAGGACTTACATGTCAAGTTTGTTTTAATTAATTCTTATGTGACCTTTGTGTGAAGAGGAGAATTCAGTGAATTATTCAATGATTCTCAGGAGGAAAAAGAATCTACAAGGAAACATTGAAATTTTAGTGTAGGCAGCAATTTTTTAGAGAAGGATATAAAAGAAGATAATATCCAGAGCTCTAACTACAGAGGCTCATTTACTTTCGGCTCTGCCTAAGATGAAAGGTGGTAATGAAATGATGTAGTCATAAATGTTAGAAGGCCAGGCAGCCCTGGGAGCAAATCAGAAGTATGCTTGTGCAAATAAGTGTTCTCGAAATAGAGGCAATTGCTTTCAAAGGGGTGGAGCAGTCCCGGCAGAATGCTATCTAAGATGAGTCAGCTATGGGGACTCCAGAGAAAAATTCCAGTCGCTACATTTTCACAATAACTTTGGGTAGTTCTTCCTCATTGAATGTGGTGTTGGTAAACATCCTGTAAGGATTGTTGCTCAAAAGAATGAGTATGGAGAAGTTGTTTCTTGGTAAGTTAAAATTTGCTATTACTTCGTTTTTCAGTTTTAAATTACATGAGTGTTCACTGGTTTCTATTATTCTGTCTGTTTGACTTAGGTTTCGCAAGGTGTGGGCGTAGGTAGGCGTGTCGGTGGTCCTTTTTTCCTTGCTGTCTTTGGGGATATGATTTTCGTTCAGGTTTCCTGAGTCTACACTATCTATTCTAAAAGAAATTTTGAGGCAAGTGTATCACTCCGCTGATAGGCTCCCATGTAAACCAGTGTAAACCATGGTTGGCCGTTGATCTCACAGAGATCGTGCCTGTCTTTGCTTATCCAGTAGTGCTGGGATTGGAAGGCAATCACTCTCCGACAGTTACATTCCATGGGCCATTTCTACAGTAAAAAATTAGGAACTATGGGAGTTTAGTTGAGCCTGTGAGCGAGTGAGCCTTGTTCTTGTGTTGAAGTGGTGTGTGGGAGCGGTTAATGGAGGGAGAGCACGCCACACCACTACAAGACAGGCAGAGACGTGGTGGTCAGAGAGACAACCTCGAGTGTCAGTGTCCTTTCCTTCCACCACCTTGTTTATATATGGGGTCTCTGTTGGTATTGTTGCTGTGCAATATCGCCAGATGGCTATGCCTGGCTACTGAGAGCTTCTGTGGTATCTCTTCTGGTCTGCCTTGTTCTGACTGTAGGGAGCATTGGTTATTAAGAAAGTGACACACACGTAGTGCTTTACCAATGTGCCATTGGCAGGAGGGGTAATCAAGCTAGACGCATTGGTGGTCCCTTGGGCTTGTGGAAGCAAGTAGGATGTGGCTCTAGTATGGCGAGGTGTTGCAGGTTATAGTGGATTTGGCAGAGAATCTACAGCGATGCCCATGCTTATACATTATAGGCGACAGAGTAGATCTGGGTTGCCCCAGACGCCCGGCACACAGTTCTTCCGGTCACACCTTAGATGCTTGATCATAGGAGCTGGGTCCTTGGCGTGTGTCAAGGAAAGGATTTTACCCTCACGTGAGCCATCTCTTCAGCCCCAAGAATATTTTTTAAAAAAATTCTTTTTACAAATTTAAAGATTTTAGTTCTGTAAACATTTCCTCTCAACTACTGTATTAAGGTCATCTGAACAGAGATTGTGTGATTATGAGCTAGATTATTATTTTCCATGACTCTGTCGGCAATCATCTTTGTATTTCATATTAGTGTCTTTATTGAATTTATAACCGTGTCAGCACATTAAAGGACGTTTTACCCTCTTGAAGAAATGAACAAATTATTCCTGATTTAGCTTATTAAGTCACAGACAGGCGGCTGCACGTTTTGCGACTATTTTCCAGCACTAATCTGTAATTTCAAAATAATTTCAACATCAAATCATGGACGAGTCTCACTCCGAAAAGAACATTCAACAAGAACTATGACTGAGACTTGAGCATTAGTTTGGGTTATATTTTTCTCGCCCAAATATGCCGGAGGCAGAGGTGATCAAACACACTATTAGAAGAAATGGACTTTTTGCCTCTATGGATTTGTCTCTTCTGGATAGTTCGTGTGAATAGAATCATATATGTATTTATCAAATTTTTATTTGGCTTACTTTCACTTAACCTAATGTTCAGAGCCCATGATATCCATTTTGGAACATGTACTTCATGAATTTTCACAGTTGAATAATATCCCACTGTATGGATAAGTGTCAGTTTTTGTGTATCTGTTCATCAGTAGAGGGATGAATTGAAAAAATTTCTTGTAGCTATCTTATTTAATTCTTAGATTGTTTAAAAGACATAAAGTGGTTAGGTATTGTACTATAATGTCTATTGGTGTCAATATTTTACTAACTTCAGCAGATTAAAAATTGATCTTCTTGTAACTTGATTTGCATTCCTCCATTGGTTTGAAATCTTCTACATACATCAATGACCATATAATAGTTTTATTTTGCTTTAATCATTAAACATTTTACAAATCAGGAAGGGGATTCTGATTCCTACTTGTTTTTGTTCTAGTTTGTCTTCCAATTGCTGTGACAAAACACTCGACTGACACCAAACTTGGGGAGGGAAAGGGTTTATTCAGCTCGCAACTCCTGGATCACAGTTCATCAACACAAGGGAGCTCAATGCATGGAACTTAGGGCAGGAACTGGAGGCAGGGAGCTGAAGCACAGGCCATAGGAGGATACTGTCCACGGGCTTGCTCCCTGGCCCATGCCCAGGCCACTGCCCTCTTTAATAGGGTACAAACAACCTCACCAGGCATGGTGCCACCAATAGTGGGCTGGGCCCTCCCACTTGCCCAACAATCAAGACAACACGTACTCCACAGACTTGGCCACAGTCAGTCCAATGGAGCCAATCCCAATAGAGTCCCTCAACCTTGTGTAGGTTAAAAGTTGACACTTAAAGCTATCCAGCAATTGTGATCTTTTCCAAAATAATTTTGATGGGGAGGTCCAGTGGTAACTTTTTTCTGGTGTTCCTTAACATTATGACTTGGGTAGTGGTAATAGGGTGGAATTAGTGTTAATTAGCAGCAGATTCAAGGTGGAAACTCGAGTTCTACTAAACCTTATGCTGATGAGAGTAGGACTGGGCAGTTTTTCCTTGATGTTTGGCTGTAATAGAGAGTATTTTCTTTGTCTTCTGTCTTGCTAGGCTACTCCCTTCCTGGTTAGGAAAGAGAAAGGGGAGGAGAGGGGGAGAGGAAGCCCAGGGGAGAGGAAGAGGGGGAAGGAGTGGAGAGGAGAGGAAGGGATGGGGGGAGGAGAGAAGAGGGAGATAACAGAAAATTTTATTAGGGCTTTTTGGTTTATTTCCATTGATATTTCTGGATTGGCAAACTTTCTAGAACTTAGTCCAATTATGAGGCAAAAAATCAATGCAGGAAATTGCCACCATGTTATTCCTTGGATCCAAATGTCCTTTATTCCCCCCAATAGTATATCCTTTATTGAAAATTTTTGTTCATGTCAATACAATAACTATTTTTTGATTTTTTAAACAATAAGTATAGTAATGAATATCAAAGCCATCCTTCATGTAAAACCATTTGGCAAGCAGTTGTCCCCAAACCCACTCGAAGACGAAGCTGCCACCATCCAGCTGGAGGGGCTTGTATGTAACATCAACCATGTTGATCAAATAAAGTGTCCAGTCTATATTTGCTGAATCACCATTTACCCCAATCGCAACCCCTACAATATACAACTCCCCCTCTTCCACAGATTATTCCCTTAGGCTTTTAGAAAAGGCAAGAAGCAAAGCAATCTACTTTTTCTGGAGATGTCAATTTTGGACTCTGATCAGTCAGGAGATGTTTCCTTTCACGGGTTGGCAGTTTATCCAGGAATAAACCTTGTTAAATAATCCTACTAATAGCACAAGCAATTAGATGTAAAGACATTTAAACAGTAAGCTAATATTATGGTAGGTTTCTTTGTTATAGACACAAATGTTTGGAAGGTATGCTAATCCACAAACTACAGTTTTTCTGTAAAAAGATGACAAAGGTCTTACTGTGGCTTATGTCATCTCCTTAACCACTAGAGGACGTAACCTTGTGGAATCAGAACGTGAATTATTCCTCCAAGTAGGGAGCTAATAGCCAATTATTTGGGATATACAACATATGGCTGCCAAACTGCTCCACAGTATTTCTAGGCAGGTGAGGTGGAGCTGATAGTGATGGAGGAGGTCTTGCTTGATTTAAGGAGACCAATATTTGCTTAATTAATTTAGTGGCCTTTGGGTAACCGACTCTCGTGGAGAGTCGAGAGAGAGGCTAGCTGATCGACTTTGCAAGTGTGGGCTCGAATAACTCTTTAACCATGCTTACATCAGGCTTCGACAGCAGGGCCTTAACCGTCTCTCTTTCTTGAGGTTCGTCCAGTTTAACAAAGCATAGAAACTTTACCCTGTTTTGGGGTTTTGGATTTCCCGGCCAACTGTGAAAAGGAGAGTCCTGGGATGGTGTGTGTAAGCCATGTCTTTTATTAACCTCTCTGCTTCCAGAATTTAGTTTCCCTACAGTTTTAGCGAGATCCTTTTTTAAACTAAAAATTTTTTTAATTTAATTATTTTTTATTTATTTTTTAGCATGTATGAATTGTACTAGTCTTGCATGTAGGTTTAGTGAGCACCTGTGGTTGTGCAAATGCCACAAAGAGGTCAGAAAGAGGGTGTCAGATCACAATTTGACATTTCATGCTTCATTTACTTTCACTTTTTTTAAATTTTATTTATTTATTTTCTAATGTGTAAATGAAACTGTACATAATCTCATGTAGGTTTGTGCACCCTGTGTCGTGGCATGCCGCGAGGTCAGAAAGGGTGTCGGATTCCCTGGAACTGGAGTTCTCCTGGAATTGGCAGTTACAAAAGACGGTCAGCAGCCATCGGTGGGTCTGGATCGAACTCCGCGGTCTTCTGCAAGAGCAATCAGTGCTCTAACTGCTAGGCTAACTCTCTTCCAAACCCTTCATATTGACGCTTCTTATACCAAGTTATTTTTAAGTTCCATGTATAATAATTTCAGATGTGAATATTCACTGTTAGGGATCTCAAGTATCTGGACACTCTTAACAAGCAGGTTCTAGTTGTACTAATTATTGGTTTGTTTTGGCCTTTCTATTTCTTTAAATACCCCATACTTTTTTGTTACTGTTGGAAACTGAACATGAGATGATATATTTCAGGAATCAAGGTATTTCTTTTCTCATTATACTTACTATTTTCTTCTTTGTGTGTAGAGTGGCTGAAATTATTTAAAATGAAGTTTATTTGTCCTCGTTTCTTCACTGCACCCTAAGAGAAATAAGCAAAGTAGCCCATATATTTTTACTTCAATTTAAATCTTAATATTGTTAAACTTTTATTAATTATTTCTTGGTCTTTTTCGAGACATAGGGTTCTCCCTGTAGCCCCAGCTGTCCTGGAACTCACTCTGTAGCCAGGCTGAGCCTTGAGTACAAAGATCCACCTGCTTCTGCCTCCCCAGTGCTAGGATTAAAGCAATGTGGATACATGCCCTATATGCCTACTTTATTAAATCTTAAACCTTGTTTATAAACTTATACTCTTGAGGAATGTAATTCTTTTTTTATAGTAATTTTGTATTATATATATTTTTTGTACAAGATTATGTTGACCTGTGTCCCTCACCACTACTCCCCCACCCCACCAGAGCTCATGCATTCTGGCCAACATGCTTTTCATGCCTTGTCTCGTTGTCTTTCTCAAAATTCCCGATGTGGAAGTTGACTGTTTTTGAGCAGAAGTTCACCGACCATTTTCAGCTCATTGCTTGAGATTCTTTGACACGTCTTTTCTTTTGTTGTACATTGTTGTTGTTCCTTTCCAATATGCATCACTCCCACTACTTGGACAAAAGCTAAAGGGCCGTACTAATCAATTTGGCACAAAGAAATACAAACTTAGTAAATCTGGTGTTAGCATCCACAGATGAGGGTACCATTAGTCGTATCTTTTTTCTGGGACTGTGTTATTCACTTAACATAAATATCTTCTAAGTTCCATCCATTTACTGCAAAGTTCATGATGTCATCCTTTCTTACCGCTGCATAGAACTCCCATTGTGAGATTATAGCTACATTTTCCTATCCACTCTATCCAGTTGAGGGGTACTTGGGGTTGTCCCAGCTTTTTGCTTTTGTGAAGAGAGCTGCAATAAACATTGGTTCTGTGCATGTATGTATATCTTGGGTAAGATGAGTCTTGTGGGTATATAACCCAGGAGTGGCATAACTTGGTCAGGTGGTAAGGTCATGTATTGAGTCTTCCAAGGGTTCACCACACTGCTTCCATAGTGGCTGCACAAGTTTACATTCCCGCCAGCAGTGGATGAGTGGTCACCTTTCCCCACAACCTCTTCAGCAACTTTATCATTTGTTTTCTGATCCTGACACCAGATCTTTAATTGGTAGGAGATGATATCTTAAGTGGTTTTCATTTTGCATTTTTTCCTTAAAATTTATATTGTGTCTGAACATTTTTAAGATGTATCTCAGCCATCTTCCATAATTCCTCACTTGTGGAAGTCTCGTTCAGCTCTAAGCTCCATCTTTTTGAGTGATTCATTTTGTCTTTCTTTCTTCTTTGCTTTTTGAGTAGCTTTTATACCCTGGAAATCAATGCTTTGTCAGTGTATCTGCAGTGAGGTTTCCTCCCCACTGGTGGGAATGTAAATCTCTTTTTTTTTTTTTTGTTCTTTCGAGATAGGGTCTCCCTGTATCCAGATGTCCTGGAACTACACTCTGTATAGACCCAGGCTGGCCTTGAACTAACAAAACAAAGATCCGCCTGCCTCTGCTCCCAATGCTAAGGATAAAGCCGTCCGCACTAACTGCACGCCCGGCTCAGGAGTAATTCTTAAAAACCCACAAGATATTATATATATTTATATATAATACTAATATATCTATTATATATAGGCCATGGATTTATATCTAATATATATATAAGAGAGAGAGAGAACAGAGAGAAGAGACAGAGACAGAGAGAGAATGAGAGAGAGAAAGAGAGAAGAGAGTCACTTTGAGGAAATAAGATATAACTCTCCTCTTTGGGATCCCTGCACATTTGGTATCAGGTGTGCCTTATGCATTCCATGAATGCCTCTCTGTTTTCAATCTCATACTTAATGTCATTGTTAAAATGTCTTTTAATAAACTCCAACTCTGCTTCATGCTGAATATTCCTGAAATTCTTTTCTGTGACAAAGCCAAGGATCTGGTTTTTCTATGTAGAAATCTTAAGGAGGGAAGAGAGACTGCTGTGGGTGATAGCATGGTGTTATGTCTCTGTTTTGCTTACTCCTAACAGGTATATGTGTATGGGGAAAACTCATATACCTATGTACACATATATATGCATACATATATGTACACATATGCATACATGTTTATATATACATATGTATGTGTATATATGAATACGTTCTGGTAGTGTCTGAGGTTTTTTTATTGTCTTTTCGAGACAGGGTCTCCTTGTAGCCCCAGCTGTCCTGGAACTCACTCTGTAGACCAGGCTGGCCTTGAACTCACAAAGATCCGCCTGCCTCTGCCTCCCAAGTGCTAGGATTAAAGGCGTGCGCCACCACGTCCATCTATGTCTGAGGTTTTAAGAATCCACCAGATATCCTGGAATGTATGCTCCATGGGGGCCTATTTGAATCTAATTGTTGTTCCAAAGAATATTTTGGTCAGTATTCAATGTTTGTTTGGAATCCATTGCAGCTCTTGTGAGCTGTTTCATTCCCTTATTCTGTTCTTCATATTTGCTGCCTATATTATAGGTTATATTGTCATTAGATCTACTAATCTCCTCCTAAATCCTTTCATTATAATCTCATTCCTTTGTGAGGGCTCTTAGGTCTAAAAAGCTCTAACGCAATTGCAAATGAATTCAGTTCCTTTGGGAAGAAATTGGAAACTATCCATTTTATAGCTTGATTATTCTCTTCATGGCTATCCCCCCACACTGTTGAAGAATATGTTAGCAAATGATCTGAGCTGGAGGTAGGGCAATAGCAAGCTTCCTCTGAGTGAAGCATTCATTTTCATAGGTGAGCACTCACTTTCTGATGCAAAGGCACTGCCTCACACCTGGTCTCCTGAGTTTTTAATGTGCTATAGTCGTTAGAGATTCTATTTCACATGTGGAGAATGGGCAGAAGGGAGCCCTCACCTACTGACCAGATTGTCCAGGACCCCCTCCGCTCTGGATGTGATCTGATAATGAGCAGATAGAGGCAGGCTGATAGGCTCTACTCTTCCTAAGAAGAATGTAGACAGGACCTGGAGCAAAGCATTGCATTCATTTAGGATGAAGTTTGCATATCACTAAGGTAGGTGGGGGAAGAGAGACTAATACTGGTTCAAGTACTACAGACTCTAGCAGAGTTTTTTTTCATTTGCTATTTGCTCTTATGATCATTCCTGCAGCATTTATTGCTGTATTTTCGAAATAGTAACTAATTTATTTCACTAATTTAACTGGGGAGCAGGCTAGCCAAGCCATTCCTCCTGTCATGCCAGAAGTCACTTTCTTACAAGTTTATGTTTAGCCAGGCTTGGTGGTTTAATCCCAGCACTGCACTCGGGAGGCAGAGGCAGGCAGATCTCTGTGAATTCAAGGCCAGCCTGGTCTATATAGTGAGTTCTAGGACAGCTGTGTCTACAGAGAGACCCTGTCTCAAAAAAAAAGTCTATAAAGTTTTTCTTGTTTAATTACCTATATCCATTTCCTTAATCTTATTCTATATCACATGGATTTAAATGTCAACTGTGCAACTGATCTTTTTCAAGTTTATATCTCCTATAAAAATTGACTCCTGTTGTGAGCTGGAGAGATGGCTCAGCACTGGTTATTATTGTAGAGGACCTGGGTTTGAATCCCAGCACCCACATGGTGGCTAACAACTGTTGATAACTCCAGTTCCAGGGGATCTGACACTTTCTTCTGTCCTTCTTAGGCACTGTACAACAAGGGTGCACTTACACACATGCAGGCATAACACTCATACACATAACATAAAAAGAAATGAATCAAAAAATAATCTATTCCTCTCAATGTAACACATCTAACTTAATTGTTATTTTCACTTGGGAAGCACTTGGGAACCTCAAATTCAGCATTTCTGAAATTGTATTCTTGCCTTCTACTTCACCCTAATAATGCCTGC
Organism: Rhizomys pruinosus; assembly: GCA_009823505.1. Taxonomy (NCBI): domain Eukaryota; kingdom Metazoa; phylum Chordata; class Mammalia; order Rodentia; family Spalacidae; genus Rhizomys; species Rhizomys pruinosus. The sequence goes on from VZQC01014087.1 coordinate 951,725, forward strand.
TCCATCTTTATTCAATAAATAGAAATCATCTATCTTTTGTTCTGGTCAAAAATATTAATGTCATTCTTGATCCTTTTTCTCTTACATCAACAATAAACAAGTAGAGAAGGAATATAAGAAGACTTCCCCTCTCACAATAGCCTCAAAAATAATAAAATACCTGAGAACAAACCTAGCAAAAGACACCAAAGATCTCTACAACAAAAATTTTAAACCCTGAAGAAGGAGATTGAAAATGACATCAAAAGATACATATTTTTAAACAATTTTATTGAATTTTTGTGTATTTCATATAGGATATCTCAACAAATTTTAATCTTCTTTATCCCCCCTTCCCCACTGTCACCCTCCCACACCCCTCCCCACTGTAACTCATAAACTGTCATTTTAAAAATTACTATTATTTTTTTATGTGTATGAGTGTACTGTCTGCATGTAGGTTGGTGCGCCCCTGTCATGCAATGCCGCAGAGGTCAGAAGAGGCCGTTGGATTCCCCTGAAACCGGAGTTCAAGACAGTTCTCAGCTACCTTGTGGGTGCTGGGAATCGAACCCAGGTCCTCTGCAAGAGCAGTCAGTGCTCTTAACTGCTAAGCCATCCCTCCAGCCCCAAAAGATAGATATCTTAATAACAGAAGAGAATTTGAGGTCTGAAAGGGACCCTGAAGCCCTATTTCCATAGTTCATGAATTAATGAAGAGAAGAACATAAGGCCCACAAAGCATAAGAAACTTGCTTAAGTATATATATCATATGGAAGATATTGAAATCTTTGCTCCTTTCTTCTAGTCTTTTATGTGGTAGCCATTGGATTCTTTCAAATGATGTACCTCAACTGAAGAGAACTCCTAAAATCAGTAAAACATTGCAATATAAGCCAAATACAATATGATAGTTCCTTTCTTACCTGTAGCAAAACATGTCTAAGATCAGTGGATGACTGAAATGGAAAGTAATAGCAAACCATATATATTATATATATATATATATATATATA
>VZQC01014087.1:967133-982324 GCA_009823505.1 Rhizomys pruinosus
AAAAAAAAACTCTGGAAAGACTCAGGAAAAGATGTAAGACATGTGTGGCAGAGTGCAGGAACTCAGGTGGGGAGGGGGGCATGGAAAGGGAAGTGACCCTAAATTGGATTGAGAAATGATGTATGATGTATGGAAAAAGTTTAATAACAATAAAAAGGGTGCATGATTTACCTCATTTGTGGATGCTGACACCAAATCCCCCTTTGGCAGGCAAACTGAGCAACTTTATTATTATATTTCTTTGTATCTGAAACCAACTGTGCTGTTATAATGTGAATCTCTTAACGGACTCTAGAATAAACCTACCACTTATATTCAGACATTGTAATTACCATATATGGGTGGAAGATATGTGTTTATATTTTAGAGTAATATAAAATTAAAGGGAAAAATGTGAACCCCAAAACATGTTTTGCAATTAACATACACTTTATTCCCAGCGGTCATAATTTTGATACGTATGTGTTGTTTATATAGGCATAATTTGGAGGGAACAACTGGGGAGGGAACAACATAAGGACTGGGTCAAAGAACTGACGGATTCAGTTAAATTCTGCCCCAAACAATAAGCCTCTGCAGAAAAATATCCTTGGAAAGACTGAGTGAAAGATGCAAGACATGTATGGCAGAATGCATAAACTGGGGTGGGGGGAGGGGCCGGGAGAGAGGAATGTATCCAAACTGGACTGAAAAATGATGTATGAAATATACAAAATGGGGCTGGAGAGATGGCCTAGCGGTTTAGAGTGCTGACTGCTCTTGCAGAGGACCTGAGTTCAATCCCCAGCACCCACATGGTGGCTGAGAACCATCTTTAACTCCAGTTCCAGGGGAATCTGACACCCTCTTCTGACCTCCGTAGCATTGCATAACACGGGTGCACAAACCTGCATGCAGACAGTACATTCATACACATACAAAAATAAATAAATAAATTAAAAAAAAAGAAATATACAAAATGTCAATAAAGAAGTATTCCATAGAAAATAGAGTTTAATATGTTTCTTTCTTCTGCCTTTTCCCAACTTTACCACTATTTTGTTGTGACTTCAAGTTGGGCTACTAAGTGTCACTTTTCTGACTTGCAAACAAGAATTATATTGGGCCTAAGCACTTTATCATGTCTAATGAGCTAAACTATACAAACGTGTTTTGAAAGGAGGCTATGTAGCTGCCTGTGAAGGACTCCTGTTAGTATATAGAATTGGGTTGTAATTTTTCAAAACTTTTAGGAATCATCTCATATTTGGGAGTTCAAAACCTAAAATGAAGTCATCTCAATTACTGCAGGAGAATTTCACAGCTTTTTATTTCATATGGCTTTTTACCTCCATCAAAAAAAGTGCTAAAGAGAGCTAAGCTTAAGTTTGTCAGTTCTGCTGTTCCCATCTATGGTGAAGCTTTCCTTGTTGGATAACATTATCCTTTGCCATCACCTATACACCAGTAGAAACTTTCAAGGTCTTCATTTATTTTCCTTTGTGTCTATTTTAGCACCTAGCAAACTGCCTGACGTATAATAAAGACTCAATCAGTATTCGATTAACTGAAAGATTTCATGAATCCCTAGTGGTGGGTAAAGATTGGATTTAGAATCAAAAGGCTGGGACTACTGTCTTAACTTCATTCTCTTTTGAATGTGTAGTCCTAGACAATTATTTGACTTTAAGAGACAGAGTTTTTCTGTGTATATGTATCCCACGCTGGCCTTAAACTCCTGATCCTTCTGACTCAGTCTCCTGAGTGCTGGGATTATGAGCATGTGTCATTATACCTTGGTTTTCTTGAGATTTAAATAAGGGAATATTGGGGCTGGAGAAATGGCTCAGTGGTTAAAACACTTGCTGCTCTTGTAGAGGATCTGGGTTGGGTTTCCAAGGTCTATATGGTACATCACCATGGCCTGTGACTCCAGTTCCAGGAGATCCAATGCCCTTTTCTCCATGGGCTACAGGCATGAACATGGTACACATACATACATCAAGGCAAATACTCATACACATAAAATAAAAAATAAATCTTTGAAAGTAAATAAAGAAATAAGAGAATGTATATGAATTTTTTGTAAATTATAGGAAACTTATATAATAACAGTGTTATTGTGATTAATCATTAATACATTTTTACCTTATTAAAACCACAAATATAGGAGCTGGAGAAATGGCTCAGCAGTTAAGAGCACTGGCTGCTCTTGCAGAGGACCTGGGTTTGATTCCCAGCACCCACATTATAGGTAACAAGCATCCTTAACTCCAGCTCCAGGGGATCCGACACCCTTTTCTGACTTTCAGCCATTGCACAACACAGGTGTACCTACCTACAGGCAGTACACTCATAGACATAAAAAATGAAAATATAAAATATTTAGAAAAACCCCAGATATAGATCTGCTAATGCTTATTGGTTAATATAGGTAAGTGTATTCATGAGTGTTTACTATGATAGTAAGCCAGAAAGATAGACTGATAATTGTACTGTTCTAATTCATTATTCTATGACATTGAAAATAAGTTCACAGGATTGATGAAACAATGAACAAACTATAGTGGAGTTTTGGAACAGGGATGTTTTACATTACCATTTAAATTTGTTACTGTAGTTACTGCTAATGATACAATACTGCATTTCAGTATGTTCCCTCAGATTATTCATTGACAAAACGGCCATTCAGTTGTTCTTACCTACTTCAAGTTAGCAGACACAGGTTTTAAATCCAGAGACCCTTTCATTTCCATTATGTGCTAACTGAAAAGATTTACTTGCTCTTAAAAGTGAGTGGGATTGGGGCTGGAGAGAAGGCTCAGCGGTCAAGAGCACTGACTGCTCTTGCAGAGGATCCGGGTTTGATTCCCAGCACCCATATGGTGGCTAAGAACCATCTACAGTGCTGGGCAGAGACAGGTGGATCTCTGTGCATTCCAGGCCAGCTGGGGCTACAGGGAGACCCTGTCTGTCTGAAAAACACCCCCCCCCAAAGTGAGTGGGTTTACTTTCTAGATTGTAGTTTTATCATGCAATCAAAAAGAAAAAATTTTTGGTCTTTTAGAGACAGGGTCTCCCTGTAGCCCCAGCTGTCCTGGAACTCACTCTGTAGACCAGGCTGGCCTTGAACTCACAAAGATCCGCCTAGCCTGCCTCTGCCTCCTGAGTGCTAGGATTAAAGGCAAGTGCCACCATGCCCAGTGCAATCAAATTTAAACTGTCGATGGTTATAGATAATACTATATCGGTTTGGAGGGGGAGACATAAAACTGACACATAAAGAGGATAATATCAGGGCTGGAGAGATAGCCTAGCAGTTAAGAGCACCCATTGCTCTTGCAAAGGACCCGGGTTCGATCCCCAGCACCCACATGGTGGCTAAGAACCATCTGTAACTCCAATTCCAGGAGAACTCCAGTTCCAGGGGAATCCGAGACCCTCTTCTGACCTCTGAGGCATTGCACGACACGGGTGCACAAACCTACATGCAGACAGTACATTCATACACATACAAAAATAAATAAAAGAAAAAATTAAAAAAGAGGATAATATCTCTAATATCAACGTTGAAACAACAAATGAAAAAAATAGGTCAGAATAAAAAAAATAGGTCAGAATAGACAGCTCAAGGTTCAAGTTTTGCCAAAAGCCTGGATATTCCTATAATCTGTTACTCATATATCTAAAAATACCATATATGTTTATATATGTGTGTATGAGTGTGGGTATAAGTAATAAAATGAAATCTCTTTGTAAAAACAAGCAAGCAAATCACTGAGTTACTTGTTAAAAATAAAGATTCTTAGGTCCCATTTCACATCTACTGAATCAGAATCTCTCTAGTGGGCTATGCAAGCTTACTTATTTTATTTTTGAGACCAGGGTGTGCTATGTCACCCAGGCTGGCCTCCAATCCTTGATCTTTCTGCCTCAGCTTTTATAGTGGTGGAGTGCTGGGATTACAGATGTGTGCCTTTATGTCCAGTCAAAACCCTTAATTCTCACAAGCTCTACTGATGTTCTGATGCACATTGAGGTTAGAAAGTGCTATCTTTTCCTCGGAAATTCAGATAAAAAAAAAAGTGCTATCCTAGACATTTTCCCTCCTTCCCTTTATAGCGAGCACACATTTTAAAAGAAACAAAGTGACAGTGGATCTAAAATGTGGCCAGAATTTCCATGGTAACATGTACAATGTAGGGCCCAACAATACGGGTTAAGAAAAACTTCAGCGGTCAAGCACACTGACGAAACTAGCTTGTACAATAATCTAGAAGGGCCAGCTCCTCCAGCAGCCTGCTAGGTGTGCTTACTTCCTCTTTAAGCTAAATAGCAAAGCTATCAGCTTGAAGATGCAACTGCTGGAGTACAATTTCTCTGTCAAGTCACGGAGTCTGAAAACACGGGCCTTGTGCGATTAATCCACCCTAGTTTCTCCGGGCTGGACCCAAAGTTCTCATTGCAAGCCGTTCTGTGGGGGGGTGGGGGGGTGGGGGGTGGGGGCGTTCTTCAGATGACCCAACAATCAGGAAATTCTGGCTTAGCCTTAACTGCCTGTCTGCAGGTGAGAATCGACCCATCCGGAAAGACTGAAAAGAGTTAACCCATCAGCGTGCTGAAGAGTGGCGGAGAAACAGACCAATAAGAAGTCTAAACAGACTGTGCGTCTTGTGTGGGCGGGAGTGGGACAAAGCGTGCGAAAGGAACCGCGCGGCCTAGGGGTGAGAGGGCAGCCAGGGTTAGGTGTTTGGAGGCGGCAGGGGCCACCTAGGAAGCACGTAGCCTTCGTCACTTTCCGCTTTCCTTTCCTCCCGAAGGTTTGGTAGCAGCGGGTACAGCCCGGGCCGGTGTATGGCCACGGAGTTACAGCGTCAGGACTCAATGCCCTGTCACAATCAGCAAGTAAACTCCACTTCCACCCCAAGTCCCGAGCATCTGCGACCAGAAGGCGGGATCCTGGATTATGCGGAGGAGGAAAACAACGCTGCAATGGCCAAACTGACTCTCCTCCCTGCGCACGCCCATTCTAGTGGGGAGCTGGAGCGGGACTCCCAGGCCTGCAGTGGTGCCGGCGATTCCGTTCTAGGGGACTGTGAACTGTCCCATCAGATAGGGACACAACTTAAACTGCTGCCTATGAACGATCAGATTCGGGAGCTTCAGACTATCATCCGGGACAAGTAAGCTGAGAGCAAAAGGAGAATGGGAGGTGGAGGGTCTGCAGGGAATGGGCGGGGCTTGGAAGTAAGAAGCCTGTGGGCTAAAAAGTGTTTGACTTTAGAGAACTGGTCTTTGGGGATTACAGCAAGGCCTCATTTTGTAGTGTGTGTAGGAGAGGAGTCACGTGAGAAACATCTCCAACCCTGTCCTAGTTCCTGTGGTTAACATTGCTTTGTGTAGGGATGAAACCTTTTTGGTAGCCTCCAGCTTCTTCCGGCCTTTGTCTCCCTGAAGGATGACCAATCCTCAACCTTTCCAGGCAGGGACACACCCCAAGCTATAGTCCAGTGCCTGACCACGTGGTGAATGTGTAATCCAGAAATGGTTACTGCCTATGATTATTCTCATCAAACACCCCAGGCTCACAGCAATAAAGCAATTTCAAAGGAAATTGAATTGTGTACCATTGGCCCTCTGACCCTTTAGTGTATGTGGCAAACATGGTTTTGTTTAGTGTTCTGACATTCAGGTTTAGGTGGTTGGATTGTCTTTTAAACTTACAGAACATAGTCAATAGTAAAGGGAGTCTGAAGAAAAACACGTTGGACTCTCCTAATCCCACAAATCAGTGCAGCAAGAACTTCATGTTAAAATATTTTGGAAAATTGGTTTTCTCAGGGAAATACATACCATAATGAAATACAGCTGTTTTCTTTATTGACAGCATATTTCCTTTTCATTTCTTTTCTCTCATTTTCCTTCCTATTTGCTTATTTATTTGAGATAGGGTTTTCTAAGTTGCTGCCCAGTCTGGCCCCAAAGTCCTAGGCTGACGCCTACCTTAGCCAACCATGTAGGTGGAACTATTGGGCCGAAGACCAGGCCTGGGTCTTAATTGGCAGCTTTAAATGGCTACAGCTTGTGAAAACACCACCTTTTTAGCAGGACTTAATATTTTTAAAATGGCTGCTGTATTACAGGATACTGCAGCCTAAATCAGACTGTAGTAGTCTTCCTTCGTACTCTTGTAATAGACTTTAATTTGTTTCCTTGTTTTTCTGAGTCTTCCACGTATTGCTGTACAATCAGTGTTCTTAACATGCAGCTTTGATTTGATAACTACCATACTCAGTAGCCTTTGGTTATCAGAATGTACTGAAGTCTGGGCTGTTTGGACAGTCATAGTTCCTAGGAACTGTTCTGAAACATCCCTATTTCTTCCTTTATTTGGAATTCCCTATATCCCTTTTATGTATGGTCAGATCCTATTTTTCAAGGTCAAACCCAGCATTAAATGTCCAACTATGCCAAGAAGCTTTCCTTTAATTGCTCTTCTTGGTTAATCTTCCCTGGCATTTTCAAATGGAAGATTTGCTTCTATTTTGTGTATTGTTACTTGTGTATGGATCTTTTTTTTGCCTTTTAGATTTTAGGCAGCATTAGGACAGAGATCTTTTACATTTTTGACTTCTAACCATGACATGCCAGTCATAGATGTTCAATTATTAAAGATTGTTTCTACCTTTTGTAGAGATAGAGTCTTACTGTGCATCCCAGTCTGACCTTAAATGTGCAATCTTCCTTCCCCAGCCGCTTACAAATACACTTAAGTAACTGTACTATTCGTTTATAAAGAATCAGCATTGAAAACATCTGTGATCATGCAATCAAATGGATGGAGTAGTGGTTGGTAGTTGTGAAATAAAGAAAATATGGTAGTTCTTAATGTTAACTAACCTTGGTTCTTGGACATCACTGCATTTTTTTCAGGGCTCAGAAACTGAAAAATTTTATTGTGCATTTTAATGATTGTTTTAAAAATAATGTGTTTATAGAAGAGCTGGGGTATAGCTCAGTGGTAGAACTCTTGCACTGTAGACACAGGTCTTGGGTTTGATTCCAAGCACTCCAAATAAAAGGACATCTTATTGAGATGCAATTCATACACAATACAATTTAAGATTTTAAAGTGTACAACTTAGTTTTATGGATGTTCAAGACTGTGTCCATCACTTACTACACTCAGCGTTAGAACATACCACCTCATCTAGAAACCTCACATGCAGTCACACCACAGTTTCCTGATAGCTTCTCAAGTCCTAATCATTAGTCTACTTTATATTTCCATCAATTTGCCTATTCTAGACATTTCTTTTTTTATTCCTTTTTTATTTTTCTTTGTGTGTGTGGCGTATTGTGTTCACGTTTGTGTGGGCGTTAGAGGTTGACATCAGATATCTTCCACTATTAATCTTTGCCTTTTTGGAGACTGGTTCTCTCACTGAACTTGGAGCTCACCAATTCCACAAGACTGGCTGGGCACCAAGCTCCAGGGACCCTTCCAACTCTGCCTCCCTAACACTGGGATTAAAGGTTTATACCCCATTTGGCTTTTTACATGGGTGCTGCAGATCTGAACTCAAGTCCTGATGCTTGTATGCAAGCACTTTACTAACTGAGAGATTTTCCCAGCCTGTACATTTATTTTTATTTATTGTTTTGGTCTTTTTGAGTACATTTATTATTAACTAATATAAAAATATGAAAATTTTAGTGGGGCGTTATGTTGTTACACAGTGTTTAAATCAGGTTAAACATAGTTATCTCTTCAAATATTTATCATTTCTTTATGGTAAAAGCTTTCTAAATCCTTCATCCTAGGTTTTTGAAATGTGCAGTCCATTATCTATTGTCACCCAATAGCACAGCAGAGCTTCTTTTTCTTCTCTGTGACTTAATACCAATTTATCAACCTTTCTGCACTGGTCTCTTCCCCTACTGTCTCCAGCCTGTGCTAAAATCCATTCTACTGTGAACTTCATTGAGATCAACTTTTAGGGATTCCACAGATGAGTGAGATCATGCACTTCATGCTATTCTGGGCATTTAAATTAGAGAACTCATTCATTATATGATCCTTATGGGACTAGTTTCTTTTCTCATAATGTTTTCAGGATGCACCAGGTTATATCAACGTATCAGTCCTTTTGTAGCTGAATGTTACTTCATTGTACTGATATACTGCAGTTTGCTTATACATTCAACAGTTGATGACCATTTGAGTAGTTTTTAATCATTTGCTCTTATGAATATTGCTGCTATGAACATTTGCTTATATGCTTTTGTGTAAGGGTAAGGATGTTCATAAAATTTCACAAAAGGTCATGATATCAAGGTTAAGAACCATTAATGAGCCTGAAGAGAGTATGATATTCAGTATTAACATATAATATTTATATATCTTCATTATATTAGATTACTCAAAAAAGCTTGGTTTATATAGTAGCAGGAGTGTAAGTGGAATCTTTTGTATGTTTCTTCTGAGTTTGATAGAGGAGACAGCAGGATTCTGAGAAGTGATCTTAAACAAGATGTTTAGCATCTCTTTTGGCTTTATCATTTGAAAAATGAAGATTTTGGTACAAATACATGGAGCTCCTGAGAGGCTAAAACAATATGCTGTCCACAAATAGTGTTAGAGATTGTTAAGAGCTGTGCATATTTACAGCATTTAAAACCTTCAAGTTGGAATTTATGCATGCTTCTTATTGAAATAGTAAAAGGAATTTACCTGTACATAAAATGCACATTAGTATTTCAAAGATCATTACCAGACCCAGTTGTGTGGCCCATTTCTGTAATACCAGTATTCATGAAGCTTAGGGAGAAGGATTGCCACAAGCCTGAAGCTAGTCTGGGCTGAAGAGTGAGGAAGAGATCAGCGAGAGCTACATGAAAAGACCTTCTCTTAAGGAACTTAAACAAAAGAAAAGAAATACTGAGAGGGTCTTTTTATGTAATTTTACCTAGCTTTGCCATAGTATAGAAAGAGCTACTGTAAATTTTCATACTGAATGGTGGCTATTTAGGTATAGATAGTGTTTTTTAGTTTTTTTTTTTCCTTAATAATCTGTTGACAGAAGCTTTATCTTCTGTTTTTTATTTAAAAAAAAATATCTGGCCTCACAAACACGACCAGCCATGGCATCGAGCTGATAGGGTGTCATTGTATGCAGAGCTATATTCAGGTAGGTCTAGTTATGGAGGGTGCCACCAATTATCATACCCTGTCCTCTTCAGGGCATATGCTTTCTCTATTTTGATAGGACTCTGTGTGTGTGTGTGTGTGTGTGTGTGTACACGCGCACACACACACACATATATAATGGAGCTGTCTAATAATAGAAGCCTTTAGAATATATGTTGTTTCTTTTATTGTTCCTGGGTCTTAGCATCTATCTAGTAAAGGAATTGCTTTACGAATTGACTCTGGCATGGAGAAATGAGGTGATCCAACAGGACTGCATGTTTTTGTATATCTATAAAGGAAGTAAGATTGAGACATTGTACTGATTTAAAATGACTCTATTTTTTGAAGTGTACAATATTTGAAACAGAATATGTTGGCTGTATTATTGAATTTCAAGGAAATGATTTTCACTCTTTGAGAGTGCTATAATCTAAACACCGAATAGAACAGATAATTTACTCAGCCACACATACATGGGTCACTGGTGAACTACGAGAAAGAAATGACTCTTTCATTTCCTTGTGGTTTCTTTTGTGTTGCTGTTGAAATGGATTAAGCTATACATCTTTCCCTTCCTGCATACTAAACCCAGAAATATCTGAGTGAAATGCAACTTTTTCGTTTAAACATGGTTCACGATCTCATATGTAAGGTAACGAAGTGCATTTAAAAGATCATCCTCCCTACCCCAGTGTGTTTCTCTCTCTCTCTCTCTCTCTCTCTCTCTCTCTCTCTCTCTCTCGTGTGTGTGTGTGTGTGTGTGTGTGTGTGTGTGTGTGAGAGAGAGAGAGAGAGAGAGAGAGAGAGAGAGAGAAAGAGAGATAGAGAGAGATTTTGTTCCCTGCAATGTTAGATTAAAGCTAACATTCTATCTGGTACTTTCCCTAGGAAAGGCTTTGGCATGGCTTCTGTAGACTGCTTAGATGAAAGCTGAACAATCATCTTAAGAGTTTTTCTTTTTTTATTAATTTTTTTATTTATTTCTATGTGTATGAATGTACTGTCTACACGCAAGTCTGTGCACCCGTGTCTTAAGAGTTTTTCAATCCATAAAATGGCATGAAAGAAGTACATTCAGTCTTGTGACTTGTTTTTAGTCATGTGGAGAGGAGACAACCTCAGGATGGATAAAAGTTCTGTGCAGCCCTGATACAGTGTTGCCTAATGTGATGTGAGTCATCTAAGTATGTAATGTTCTTAACTGAAGCTGTGCATCAGAATTATTAGTGGACTCTTTTAAAAATACAAGTTCCTGGCTCTTATCCTTAGAGATTGTTGTGTGATGTTGGGTGGAACCTATTTGCAGCTTTACAAACACCACAGATGATTATTGTGTACTCAGGCTGGACCACTGCATCTGGGAGAATAGTCAGGTTCCCTCTGTGGTGACTGGCTTGGCTTCAGGTTTGGGGTACAGAACGATCCAGGGATTATGCACATTAAACTGAAGTCACTTAGAGAACCTGGCCAGGTATCACTCTAAGAATAGAGGAATCTCAGAATTGGTCCTTGGCAATTTACTCCAACCAAAATGCCCACCACAGGGAAAAAAAATGCCACTTATAAATTGTTTAAAACTTGAAAGCTGGGCATGGTGGTGCAGGCCTTTAATCCTAGCACTCTGGAGGCAGAGGCAGGCAGATCTCTGTGAGTTCAAGGCCAGCCTGATCTACATAGTGAATTCCAGGCCAGGTGGGACTGTAGGAAGACCCTGTCTCAAAAAGACCAAACAAAAAAAAAAAGATTGCTTAAAACTTGAACATTTTTGTTTGTTTGTATCTGTATATTTCCTATGAGAATTTTCCAATTAGCTTTTAAGGCAATAGGGAAAAAGTCATATCTTTCATCAGCACAAATCCCTGTTATCTTATATATTAGGGATATCGTAGTAGTGTTTCACCAGTTACATTGGATTGGAGGAGGCGGAAATGATACCTTTTGTTTTCCTACCTGATTTTGAGTGTTTATATTGAATTCTGCCTGGAGGTACAAGTAAATAATTAATGGCACTCTATTTTATGAGCTTATTAGGAAGGTGCTAAGGAGCTGTGACTTTGATGACTTGTACCTGGCAGGTAGTAAAAGCTATTCTTTTCAACTTTTCCATTCAGTTAGATTTGTTCTAAGTATTTTATTAGGGGTTTGCTTTTAGAAGGTGATGGAAGGAGGAGTAAACAATTTGCATACTACAGCAAACCTTAGGCTGTTCTTTATTTTAGTGATCACATAATAACAAAGAAGTAGAACTCATGTTTTCAGACTGTTCACTAAACATTAACTTTAAATGAAACATACCTTTCAATTAAAGCTGCCAGAAAAGCTTTTATTTCCTTTCCTTCAACCTATTGGCTTAACAGACGAAAGCATATTGTATCTGAGCACTCACATTCTTAAATACTATTCTGACTTTTAAAGTCCATTACATTTTTCATGCTCTTGCCAGATAAAAACACAGGATGCCTAGTTAAACTTGAATTCAAGTAAACAATAAGTGATTTTTCATATAAGTGCAACTTACATATTGCATAGGATTTCTGAAATAAATACAAATTTAATTAAATTTAATTATGCATCCTGTATTTTCAGATGCTCAACCCCAATTTCCCTTCCCCAAATGTCACAGCAAACAATCTATGCAAATAATCTTTCTGGAAAAAGAATTATATATTTAAACTTTTGAAATTACACCCAATTCAGTGTTCCCAGGATTTGATTGCAATTAAATAATTTTGAGTTAATGAGTCAGGAGAGTTTGCTTTAATTGTTTTTAGAAAGAGTATATTGTTTTTTTAATGTATATTTTTATTGGATTTTTGTGCATTTTGCATAATAGTTCTTAATCAAATGTAGACCCCTTTCCCCCATCTGCATGCCCCATTCCCCTCCCTGCTGGATTCCATTCATTCTGTCATATGTAAAGGCATATTTGGTCAAGCATTTTGTACCCAGATATCCCTCAGTGCAAGTTCCTCCACTGGAGTCTAATTAGCCTATCTAGAGTCACTTCCTTAAAGAAAATCAACTCTCCCTTTCCCAGGATGAATCAGTTGCCAGTATTTCCTCGGCTAGCTTTGGGGCCCTCTCCCCATTTCCTGAGTTCTATGCTGGGTTTTTGTCTGACTGAGTCAGCATGGGTCTTGTGCATTGTTGAGAGTTCTTAGGAACAAGTTCTCAGAGGCCTGAAAGCAGGGTCTTGCTGTGTGCCCCAGGCTAGCTTTGAACTTGTTAGGGATGCCAGGTTGTCTTTGAACATTGTAATCCACCTGCTTCAGGCTCCTGAGTGCCGTTATCACAGGTATGTACCACTACACCCAACAGAGGGTATATTGCGTATATTGCATGTGGTAACCTTAGTACCTTACTTTCTAGTTGTATTATCATAAAAGCTCCTCCTTCAGGAAGAACATTTTATTTATTTGTTATTTGTATTTTATTTTGAAATTCAGTCTTGCTATATGTATCCTAGGCTGGCCTCAAACTCCTGGGTTCAAGTCTGATTTTCTTGAGATAGAATTCCCCTATGTAATGCACGGTTACCTCCAATTCACTGTGTAGCCCAAGCTGTACTCAAACTTTTGATCCTCCTGAGTCAGTCTTCTGAGTGCTAGGATTATAGGAATGTGCCATCACATTGGGATCTTTAAAAATTTAAAGCACTATCTAGACAGCTTAAACAGGGAAGATTCAGGTTTATATACACCCCATATTAAAATGAGGATTTAGTTTCTGTTATGAATTTTGTTTCCATGTGAAGATCACATTTTAAAATGGCTGCCTTTAGCCGGGAGTGGTGGCACACACCTTTAATCCCAGCAGAGGCAGGCAGATCTCTGTGAGTTCAAGGCCAGCCTGGTCTACATAGGGAGCTCCAGGCCAGCTGGGACTAAAGGGAGACCCTGTCTCAAAAATACCAAAAAAATGTCTGCCTTTGGCTTTCATCTTGTTGCTACATGTATGTGACACATCTGTTTGAGAGGAGGATTCTAGAAAAGTGTATTCTCAGATATAGTTATATCTTCATTGTTAGACATGTTTAGGTTTATATGATTTTTTAAAAATCTCAATTTAACATTAGAGTCCCATGCTTTATATTCTGAATGCATAGCGATTCCTGTTTGTTTAAATATGACATTTGGTTACTTAGGTATTTTTTAGAATATTCTAGGAATGCCTGAACATGTGATTTTGTTTTATGGTAGCTTCACCCTGGAGGGTTTTTTTTTTTTTTGCCAGTTATTAGAAGATGATTGCTCTTTTTCAGAGCTTTGTTTCTATAGGACAGTTTTAGTAATGGTTTTGAGACAAATTGAGTAGAGTTATGATTTAAAACAAAATGTATAGAATGTATAATACCTCGAATTTAGTTTCCATTAAAGCATAATTTTAAATTAATAATTTAGTTCAGTATTGGGCTGAAAGGATAGATTGAGAGAATGCATGAAGCTTGACTGATCTGATAAGTAAATATCTGCTTTTATGAAATTCTAGTGTCAACAATAATTAAGAATTTAAATATGATGTTGATGACTACTGTGGCTTTAAAAAAATGTAATCACCTTATTGTATTCTAGCTTTACTTTCTAAATTGATTTAAAGTAAATAACATGGGTGTGAAGTTTGTCTGAAACAACAGAAAGTAAGATAGTAATTACTGTTTATAGTGGGGTAAGTTGGAACAGTGAATGCTTTAATTTGTAGGTCAAATAACTGTCAAGAGCTGACAGTTCTATTAGGTTTTCTGGAATGTAGAGAAGGTGCTTATTATGCAAAAGTTATCAACTGATGCTGAGTTTTGGGGGATGGAGGGTATGAAAGGTGTTAAAATGTCTGATTCCAAAGTAAAATAACAGATGGTAACAGCTCTGATCACATTATCTAATATAATTTCTCTGTTGTATAACTTGATGCATAACTGTTCAGAAATATAAAAAAAAATCAGATATGTTGCCAAGATATATCGTAGGATTAATTCTTTAGGAAAACTTCAGACTTTTCTTCCCCCTTTAAAAACTGTTTTGGGCTGCCTAAATAAATTTGCATAGGTCTAGCAGAAAGATCAGTAGGCCTCAGTATTTTTTATAGTTTTCTGCTTTTTACTTCCTCGACAGACATGTTTTGTTGAAAGGCTCTGGTCTCATTTGAAAACAGCAGTGTGTGTGATAGAGCTCATTTTAAATGGCTTCTCTATGTATGTAGGAATGAATGAATAGATTTTTCTGAGTTTAGGGAATATTTATATATAGACTATCAACCTGTGTTCTTGCTGTTGCTTAATTATGCTCATGTTTTAGGGAGTTAATATCTTTATTGTGATAGAGCTGTGGTTCCTGTAAGAAACACAATGTTACTTGTATCTGGAATATTTCATTGCTTTCCTGTGTCAGAGAAAATGAATGCAGCAAGCAAAAAAAATGGATTAATGATCTTCTGAGATAATAGGTATTTGCATTTGCCCTTTTGATGCCGACAGATATTTTAGCATGCTTTGGATAGGCAGGCAGAGATTTCTATGTGCATAAGCTGTAAACTAGTCCATTCAGTCAGACTGTTTAATTTACATAGAAGAAGAACAATATTAGAGTTTTACATACAGAAAAAGCACCAGTCTTTTTATTTTATTTTATTTATTTTTTATGTGTATGAGTGTACTGTCTGCATGCAGGTCCTGTGCACCCATATCATGCAATGCCGCGGAGGTCAGAAGAGGGTGTTGGATTCCCCTGGAACTGGAGTTCTCCTGGAACTGGAGTCCCAGACGGTTCTTAGCTGCCATATGGGTGCTGGGGATCGAACCCGGCTCCTCTGCAAGAGCGGTCGGCGCTCTTAACCGCTAGGCCATCCCTCCAGCCCAAGTTATACATTCTTTAAAACAGTGACAGAAGTAGGGGATTACTCTCTCTCCTTCCTTCCTTCCTTCCTTCCTTCCTTCCTTCCTTCCTTCCTTCCTTCCTTCCTTCCTTCCTTCCTTCCTTCCTTCCTTCCTCTCTCTCTCTCTTTTTCTCTTTCTTTCTCTCTCTCT
>VZQC01014087.1:982527-1011211 GCA_009823505.1 Rhizomys pruinosus
TCTTTCTTTCTTTCTTTCTTTCTTTCTTTCTTTCTTTCTTTCTTTCTTTCTTTCTTTCTTTCTTTCTTTCTTTCTTTCTTGACTCTTATAATACCAAAAAAGATTAGACACCAAGAAGATGGGTTACCTTTCTCTGTTATACAGGTATAAATCAAGGTGAACTGAGAGAGAGGCCAGGAAAACCTGGTTTTCTTACTGTAAAGTTTCTTCTCAATTTGAGCCTTGTTGCCAGTCTTTCAGGGGATCTTTGTTCTCAGAACCTCAGTGTGGGAGAGTGCATGATCTTTTCAATTCCTATCTCTAATGTTGATATCAGGTAATCAAATAAACATTACTAATGATTTTATGAAGTCATCTCATTTTGGTGCCTTTACCCTAGTAAAAATATATTGCCTCAATCATAGTCTGTACACATAAGCATTTAACCTTTTAGTATGTAATAGGTTTTAATATCGGTGTTACTATATGTATTAACTATAACATTACTATATTTACCTTAAAGCTGTAATTTAGACTAAAACTTGTACTATTTTTTTTAGGACAGCCAGTAGAGGGGACTTCATGTTTTCTGCGGATCGTTTGGTAGGTGGAGGCTTTCCATTTTCCTTTCATTGCTATACCTAGTGATTTAAGCATGGTAGGCCAAGGGGCTTTTTGTACAGCATTCTAGGGGTGAGAGAGATTGTACCAGGTGACCGTCATCTTGCCAGACTTCTGAAGTGTTCTTTCTACTGTTGCATTAAAGTACTTCAGTCTGCCTCAATCCCTTTTACTCCAAAACATTGGCTATGAACTCATTCCCTGTTGTTCTCAGGTCCTATTATCTCTCAGATGGATCTTGGCAGCCTGGTTCTCAGCAACTCACAAATGCCTCATCTTAGGGTAGTGAACTGAAGCATATTAGAAAAAAACCAAATATCCACTAAGACCTAGCAGTTACCCTTATGTGCAGCTAATGTGCAGAAACTAGTACATTTTTTTGTAGTTCACATGTAGATGGTATTTGTTTTGCCTCTGTTCTGTAATGTACTCACATATGAAATTAGTAAATTGTATTATCTACACTTTCTTCAGGGACTTTACTATAAGGCCTGACCAAAACCCAGTTTTATAACGTGTCATCTCAGGGCCGGGAGTGGTGGTGCACGCCTTTAATCCCAGCAGTTGGGAGGCAGAGGCAGGCGGATCTCTGTGAGTTCAAGGCCAGCCTGGTTTACAGAGTGAGCTCCAGGCCAGCTGGTACTAAAGGGAGACCGTGTCTTAAAAAAAAAATAATAAAGTGTCATCTCAGATGATCTCAGGCTAAATTGCATTGCCACTGCTTTTCTTTATTGTGTTTTTATCTCTGTGCTTAGTTCCTGGGGTGAAATTGAGAATTTGTTTCTGTGATTATTATTCTTCATCTACTCATGAAAATAAACACTGTATTCATGTCAGTCAGGCACTGTGCTATCAGGTTTTGGGAGGAAGGAGATAAAACAGGAGAATAGACATGGCCCCTGGTCTTGCAAAGTTTACAATATAAATGCTGTTGTCAGGATTTAGTTTGGGAAAGAAAGAAATGTGGTTTATTAACCTCACAGTTATAATCAAATAATAGAAAATATAAAATGAAATATGAGGGGAAAAAAGGCATCAAACTTTTCATTTAGATTTTCCCTAGAGATATATTCCAAAAGAGTGTAGACAACTTCTGTTCTGCTTTTGGCTTTAAGTATTCTTATTTGAGAGACCCAATTCTATTTAAATCTATTTTAGTTTTTATGGAGAGTAATAACTCTATCAATAAAAGAAATGTGTTTGACACTCCTGGTGAAATAGGCATTCTTTTTTTGTTGGTTTATGTATGTTTATGATTTTTTCAGGGGGGGGTGTTGCATAGGTCAGTACTTACTTACAGAAAGCAGAGCTCAACCTTGGGCACTGAGGCCAGAGATCAACCAGGGGTGGTTCTCAGCAGTCAATCACCTTGGGTTTTTTTTTTTTTTTTCAGACAAGGGTTCTCATTAGGACTTGGGGCTTGCCAATTAGGTTATGCTGTGTGGTCTTCAAGAGCCAGAGATTCTCCTATCTTTGCCTCCCAAGTACTAGGACTATGGGCACATGCCACTATCGTACACTTGGCTTTTGTTGTTGTTGTTGTTGTTGTTGTTGCTGTTCCCCTTAACTTTATATTACTCCAAAATATACATATAGACACTCCACACATATACCAGATGTACAAAGTATGAAAATAAACTATAGGTTAATTCCAAAACAAATTTAGGGACTAAGAACTGTCTTTAAGCCAGGTGTGGTGGCACATGCCTTTAATCCCAGCACTTGGGAGGCAGAGGCAGGTGGATCTCTGTGAGTTCAAGACCAGTCTGGTCTACAGAGTGAGCTCCAGGCCAGCTGGGGCTATAGGGAGACCCTGTCTCAAAAAATAAAAAATAAAAAAGAAATACATTCCTAAATTATATAGCAAGTAGATGTATGTTTTAATGTACTTTCAAAAAGAGCTTTAGGCCAGGTATGGTGGTGCATGCCATTAATCCCAGCACTAGGGAGGCAGAGGCAGGCAGATCTCTGAGTTCAAGGCCAGCCTCGTCTACATAGCGAGTGAGCTCCAGGCCACCTGGGACTAAAGGGAGACCCTGGCTCAAAATAAGACCAAAATTTAAAAAAAAAGAGCTTTATTCTTTCTCATAAATCTTAGTGGTGAGGAAAATAGAGACATAAATAATATCAATATGGATATTGATGGATTCCAATATCAGTGTGGAATTATTTTTACTAACAAATTACCTACCTTGACTTACATATAAGGATTTGGTGCTGGAATCCAAAAATGAGGGACACCATACATCGTTTGTTTTTCTGTGACTGTGTTACTTCACTTAGCATAACAGCTTCTAGTTCCATCCATTTGCCTGCAAAATTCATGATGTCATCTTTTTTTCTGCTGCATAAAACTCCATTGTGTAAATGTACCATATTTTCACTATCCACTCATCAGTTGAGGGATACTTAGGTCACTTCCAGCTCTTTGCTATTGTGAAAAGAACAGCAATAAACATGGTTGTGTTCTGCTATAGGATGAATCTCTGCTATAGGATGAATCCTTTGGATATATACCCAGGAGTGGTATGACTGGGTCAAATGGTAAATTCATTTTGAATCTTTTTTTTAAACTTGTTTTTTTTACTAATTTTTACTCATTTTGAATCTTTTAAGAGTCCTCCACATTGCTTTCCATAGGGTTTGCATGAATTTGCAATCCCAGCAGCAGTGAGTGTGAGTGAGTGTTCACCTTTCCTCACAACCTCTCCAGAATTTGGTATCATTTGTTTTCTTGATCATAGCCAGTCTTACTGGGGTAAGATAAATCTTAAAGTGGTTTAAGCTGCATTTCCTTAATTACTTACTAATTACTTAATTACTTTTTTTGTCTTTTGGAGACAGGGTCTCCCTGTAGATCCAGCTATCCTGTAACTCACTATGTAGACCAGGCTGACCTTGAACTCACAATGATCTGCCTGCCTCTGCCTCCTGAGTGCTGTTAATCACTGAATTACTAATGATGTTGAACACTTTTTAAGATGTTTTTCAGACATCTTTACTTCTCTTGAGAAGTGTCTGTTCAGATTTTTAGTCCATCTTTTAATTAGGTCATTTGTTTTCTTGGTCCTTTGTTTTTTTAGTATTTTATATACTCTGGATGTCAGATATAGNTATATATTCTGGATGTCAAACCTTCTGTCATTGGTGAAGATTTCTTCCCACTCTGTGTGTTTTCTCTTTACTTCTTTGATGTTTCTTTTGTTGTACAGAAGCTTTTTAGTTTAATGAGGGCCCACTTGTTGATTATTGATCTTATTTCCTACACAACTACTGTCTGATTTAGAAAATCTTTTCCTACACCTATATCTTGTAGGTTACTGCTATTGTTTACTTCTAACATTTTTAGAGTTTCATGCTCGCTTCAGCAGTACGTATACTAACATATTCAGAGTTTCACGTTTCACATTGTGGTCTTTGATCCATTTAGAGTTGACTTTTGTACAAGGTGAAAGGTAGGGATATAGTTTCATTCTTGTACAAGTGGTGATCCAATTTTGCCAGCACCATTTGCTGAAAATAAGGCCTTTCCCCCATTGAGTTTTCTTGGCCCCTTTGTCAAATATCAGGTGACTGAAATTGTATGTACTCAAGTTTGGGTCTTCAATTTTGTTCCATTGAGCTATGGCTCTATTTTTGTGCCAGTACTGTGCTGTTTTTATGACTATAGCTCTGTAGTATAGTTTGAAGTCAGGTGTCATAATTCCCCCTGCATTACTCTTTTTGCTCAGGGTTGCTTTGGCTATCCAGAGTCTTTTGTTTTAAAGGTATGTACAACAAACCCACAGCCAACATTATTTTAAATGGAGAAAAATTAGAAGCATTCCCCTTAAGGTCAGGAACCTAGCAAAGCTGCCCACTATTGCCACTCCTTTTCAATGTAGTGCTTGAAACTCTTGCTAGAGCAATAACACAAGAAAAGGAAAGTAAAGGAGTACTAATTGGAAAAGAGGAGGTCAAACTATCCCTTTTCGCAGATGACATGATATTATACCTGAGGGATGCCAAAAATTCCACCAGAAAATTTCTAGAAATGATGAACAGTTTCAGTAAAGTGGCAGGTAATAAAATTAATCTACAAAAATCAGTAGTCTTTCTATATGCCAATAGCAAGCATTTGGAAACCCTCCCATTCATAGTAGCCTCAAATAAAAATAAAATAAAATGTATCTTGGAACAAATCTAATCAAAGACATTAAAGATCTCTACAATGAAAATTTTAAATCTTTGAAGAAGGAGATTGAGGAAGACACCAGAAGATGGAAGGACCTCCCATACTCTTGGATTGGAAGAATTAATATAGTAAAAATGACAATCCTACCCAAAGTGATATATAGATTCAATGCAATCCCAATCAAAATCTCCGTGCCTTTCTTCACAGAATTAGAAAAAAACCCCTCTAAAATTCATATGTAAAAACACTAGGCTTTTAAAAATGTGGTTTCCGAGGGTTGAACATAGGTTCTCATCTTTACAAGGGGAATATCCCCAGGTAAACCATCTCCTTAGCCCTCTTTTTATGTTTTCATGAAACAAAAGTTATGAGGAGGAAGGAACTATCTTTGTCCTTGAAGACTAATGGCTGCTGAGCAGAGAACAGGCGTCTCTTTCTCTCGCTCTTTTTTCCATGTGCTCTTTTTTATTTTCCCTTCCTCTCTTTTTCTTTTGGATATGCAGTCTCTGTTTTACCCAGACTGATCTCAAGGTCCTTGGCTCAAGCATTCCTTTGCCTCAGCTTCTCAAGTAGCTGGGACTACAAGTGTAGTGGTAGAGGCATGTGTTCTTTTTTTTATTTTGTATTTATTATTTATTTTTATGTGTATGAATGTATTATCTGCATGTAGGTTTGTGCACCCGTGTTGTGCAATGTCGCGGGGGTCAGAAGAGGGTGTTAGATTCCCCTGGAACTGGAGTTCTCTTGAAATTGGAGTTACAGACGGTTCTCAGCCGCCATGTGGGTGCTGGGGATTGAACCCGGGTCCTCTGCAAGAGTGGTCAGGGCTCTTAACCACTAGACCATCCCTCCAGCCCCGCATGTGTTCTTTTCTACAGAAAGGAGGAGTCAAGTTCATAGATGTTCTAAAATTCTTCTCTGAAATGACAGGTTTATATCCTAGTGTGTGGCATAATTCACCCATGGGGAAATAATTTGGACCTCTCTGCTCTCTGAAGTTGGTTTTGAAGGACCTGTGATTGGGGGAGGGAGTGTCTGTTGTGATTGTGGTTGTAGTAGGGATGCTATCTGTTTATATTTCTATTGTTGAGGATTTGTAGTATACCATTTCCTTAACACAATGGTTCCACGATAGTGGGCATTAATTCTATCCTGAATTTGTCAGTAATAGTTTCCTTGGCCTTCTGATCCTTGAGTTCTTTATAATTTCTTTATTTATTTTGGAGTAGTAAGGATTGAACCCTGAACCTTTACCGCACTAAACACATGCTGAAGCACTGAACTATACCCCTGCTCCTCAAAGGTATTTATCTAGCTAATCATTCCTCTGGTGGTACATACCTTTAATCCTGGCACTCTGGAGGCAGAGGCATGCAGATCTGTGTGAGTTCGATGCCAGCCTAGTCTACTTAGCAAGTTCTATGACAACTGGGGCTTCAGGGACACCTTACCTCAAAAATGATCAAAATAAATAAATTAATTAAATAAATAAGTAGGTAAGTAAAATAATAAATAGACTTAGGCATACTAATTTCCCCCCAGGTGGTTTTTAAAATATTTTAAAAATTTATTCTTTGAGAATTTCATGTATGTATACAGTGTATTTTGATCATATCCCCCCAGTCCTGTCTCCACTTCTTCCTAGACTCCCCTAATGTGCCCTCCCTCCCAACTTCATGTCCTTTTTTTTTAATAACCTGCTGAGTCCAATTAGTGCTGCTCACATACTCATGAGTATAGGACCATCCTTTGGAAAGCATGGTCAATCTTGCAGGGGTCATACCCTTGAAGAAAACTTACTCTTCCTTTCCCCAAAGCCATCAGCTTCCAATAGCTCCTCAGGTAGGGGTAGGGCCTTGTAAGCCCCCCCTCCACCATCTATTCTGGAATTTTGACTGGCTTAATCTGGTGCCTGTCTGGTGTACGTAGCTACAGTGACTATGAGTTCATGAGTGCAGCAGCTCTATCATACCCACAAATCAGTTTCACACCAGTACCCCCAAACCTCTGGCTCTTACTGACACAATAATTTCTGTCGTTTGGTGCAGGGGATGGGGATAAAGTAGGAAACAAGATTCCTTTGAGGTGTGTTACTAAAGGGAGGAGCTAGGGGATCTTCAAAGAAAAGAACATTCTGCCCTGTAATTTTCTTTGAAATAAACATTGATATACACAGAAGGTAGTGGCTAGAGGTGAGTATGCCATTGCATACGCTATTCAAGAGGTTTCTGGGCCCACTTTGTGATTCTGCAAATGGACAAAGTAATGGGCCATTTACAATTGATCCTTTTAATGGCAGCAGGGTGTTGTGTTGTGATAACAGAGCATGAAGCCTGATGTTTCTCCCTGCTGTTCCTGATTCCCAATCATTAACGGAATATCGATTAGAGAAAATGTGCACTATGGGCTCAGCACTGTTTTTTGTTATAATGGGCCCTGGTTGCTCATGGGACTACTATATCTGGCTTTGGGAGGCTCTTCCTAGTGGTTTTGAATGATTCTTTCCTCTACACCACGTATTATAATTGTCATGAAACTCAAGACTGTTTTGTTAAAAATGGTTTTTACATTTATTTGTGTGTGTCTGTGTGTGTATATATGTATGTGCGTGTGTGCATGTGCATGTTGTACTCTGACCTCTACACACATGTATGGTGCATACCCACCATACATGTGTGTAGAGGTCAGAGTACAACTTTCTGAGTCAGTTCTCTCGTTTTACTCTGTGAGTTCTAGGGATTAAACTCAGGCTATTAGGCTTGGTGGCAAGCCCCTTTATCTACTAAGCCATCTGATGGGCCTTCATAAGAGTTTAGTGGAGAAGCTCCAGAGTATTCTACTGGATCTTCCTTCAGGCCTAGTAAGTTGGTTCAGCCCATCCACTCATTTATTTTCTCACAAGAACTTTCAGGGCTTTTTTTTTTTCATTACGGTGGACCCTTGTTAAATAGACTCCAGTATAGAGATTTCAAAGGTACTAATCAAGGCAGAAAAAGTCTACATAGATGAACTGGAGCCCTTTGGTGACAGCCATTTGCCTAATGGCGGTTGGAAACCTCCCTGCAAACCAGCCTGGCATTTGGATCTTTCCCTGCATTTAACACATGACAGGGACCTCCTTTCCAATCTCCAGAAGCCAAGCCCCAACCTGTGTCCTACTGACTGCCTCCTCTTCAGCTCCTGAGGCTGATAGCTAGCAGGGGATTATCTTCAGACCCTCAACTTATTCTTTGACTTTCTAGATCAGACTTGTTGTAGAAGAGGGATTGAACCAGCTGCCATATAAAGAATGCACAGTGACCACTCCAACAGGTAACCAGGGCTGTGACTCTCAGATTTTCCTCATAACAATTATTATCTAGAGTGGGGGAGGAAAAATGGAAGGGAAGCATTCTGCATAAAATCTGTATGAAAAATGAAGAGTGTGGGTATAGCTGTTTTTAAAACAACTTGAAAAAACTCAGATATTTTTGTAAGGGAATCTATGTAGGTCACTTTTTTGGTAATAGCTTGCTTGTCAATTCAAGTTAAAGGTTATTAAATATTCTTCAGCCTGCAAGTATTGCCTCTGATGGTAGCCCATTGGGACTAGAGTTAAGAATTGTTGGCAGCTTTATCTTCACCTCTGTGAGGAAGCCAGTATGGTGCTAAGAACTGCAGAAGACTGGTATGGCATAGAAACTGCAGGTTAAACAGATGAGATGTAAAAAGAAAAAGAAAACTAAATATGATAAGACTTGGAGAAGGTGCTTTGTTCTAATAAAAATAGCTGATGATCCTTTTTTCAGGGATTTGAAATTCTGATTTGGCGCTTTTGTAAATGTTGGGAAACTCTTATATTCAAAAGGTTGACTATGAAAAATTGAGGGATGAGCTTGTTGCATCGTAATTGACACAATTCAGGATGGGACCAAGGTTTGAGTGGCTTGATAACTACCTCAGCCTCTTTCTTCTGCTTTTAAGGCAGAATTGAGACTCATAAGAAGAGATGGAATGATGAGGCTTTCTACCTTGGTTTTCAGTGGGGCCCCAGTTTAAATTGATGGGGTTTATAACATTCCCAGTCTGTAATGATTCTCCTTTGAATGCACTTTGAAGGCTGTGTATGTGAATATTGTGCTATAATAAGTCCTATTCCCACTTGATGAAGTCCTCCTCTCCCAATTATTCCCCCCAGGTTTCTCATGTGGAATTAAGAAATAACTATGAAAAATCATGACTCATTACTTTCCCAGGAAATCTAAGGTGTTATACAATGTGTCTGGACAAGGCTTACTTTGTAGTCATCTGTTTAAACCATAGGCACTTTACAGAATACGCACAATACTCAAATGATAAAAGCTACATTTAAAAAAAATTATTTCCCAACAGGGCACAAGTATGAAGGAGTGAAATTTGAGAAAGGAAATTGTGGCGTCAGCATAATGAGAAGTGGTAGGTTTACATGTGTGTGATTTTTGTCTCTGCATGCATAGAAACGGTTGCTGTTTTCCAGGAGAGAGGCGGGCTGGTCTGTCATAATTGCAGCCTGCCTTTGCTTAAATCTCACCACCTGTGTTGCCTATCCTCATTGTGCCTTGGAGTCATGGCCTGTGTGCTGTTAAGTTTCTCGAATTTTAATTACAGAGCATCTTCCCTAGTGGCCTGCTCCCATGAGTAAGCCAGCTTTAAAAGAGATTCAAAGGAGGGTGGGAGGATAGGAGGATGGAATGCTACTGTCTTGGGGAGAACAAGATGGTTTGCAGACCAAAGGATGTGGCATAAATTAACTCCTTCCTGGAGAACTTTTGTGAACCTGGCTAGAGAAAAATCTCTATTCTGTTATTATCTATGCTGCAAGAGCTCTGCTAAAAGTTGTATTAACTGGTGTGTTTAATATTATTAATTTTATATTTGATGAGCATGTGTCTATGTAGACAAAAACATCTAGCTGTCATTAGCTCTAGATATTTCTACTTGCTGGCCTTCTAAATGTAGTTTTGGTGTTTAATGAGAACTTACACCTGTTATATGGAAATAATGATTTCTCTACAGCAAATTTAACTTGTTTTACACAAAAGATAGAAGCCACACTTGTTTGCACTGGAAACAGATGGATTTTTAAAACATACAATATTCATTTTTCTATGGCTCTGGTTGTGTTTGTGAGCAGCTCATACTTAAAAAGAGAAGTTTAACTGGGCGTGGTGGAGCACACCTTTAATCCTAGCACTCAGGAGGCAGAGGCAGGCAGATCTTTGTGAGTTCGAGGCCAGCCTGGTCTACAGAGTGAGTTCCAGGACAGCTGGGGCTACAGGGAGACCCTGTCTCGAAAAGACCAAAAAAAAAAAAAAAAGAAGTTTAGGGCTGGAGAGATGGCCTAGCAGTTAAGAGTGCCAATTGCTCTTGCAGAGGACCTGGGTTCGATCCCCAGCAGCCACATGGTGGCTGAGAACCGACTTTAACTGCAGTTCCAGGGGAATCCGACACCCTCTTCTAACCTCCGCGGCATTGCATGACATGGGTGCACAAACCTACATGCAGACAGTACATTCATACACGTACGAAAATTTAAAAAAAAAATTCTGATACTTAAAAAAAAGCCTGGCATGGTGGTGCACACCTTTAATCCTAGCAAGCATTGCATGACACGAGTGCACAAACCTACATGCAGACAGTACATTCATACACGTATGAAAATTAAAAAAAAAATTCCGATACTTAAAAAAAAAAAGCTGGGCATGGTGGTACACACCTTGATCCTAGCACTGGGACGCAGAGGCAGGTGGATCTTTGTGAGTTCAAGGCCAGCCTGGTCTACAGAGGGAGTTCCAGGACAGCTGGGGCTACAGCTCTAGACCCTTGTCTGGAAAGACCCCCCCCCCCAAAAAAAAAGAGAAGTTTAATCCCAGCACTCTGGAGGCAGAGGCAGGTAGATCTCTGTGAGTTTAAGGGTAGCCTGGTGTACAGAGTGAGTTCCAGGCCAGCTGGGGCTACAGGGAGACCTTGTCTCAAAAACGCCAAAAAAAGAGAGAGAACTTTAGGCTCCTGTTTTAAAAGAAGAGAGCCTTTAAGCAATGATAGCATTCTCAGAACAATGTTCAACCACGCCTTTAATCCTAGCACTTGGGAGGCAGAGGCTCGCTGATTTCTGTGAGTTCGAGGCCAGCCTGGTCTACAGAGTGAGTTCCAGGATAGCCAGAGCTACAGGGAGACCCTGTCTCAAAAAGACCAAATAAATAAATAAATAAATAAATAAATAAATAAATAAATAAATAAATAAATAAATAAATAAAGTTGACAAAGACAATGGATATATGGTTTCTTCTGCTCAGATCCTTCTCTGAGAGTATCAGCTTGGTCCTTGCACCCATGGTGTGTACCATATGACTTAGATTGATGAAAGAAAACTTGGGAGGTTTGTTTTTGGTGTTTCGTGGTGATAAGATTTGAGTCCAGGTCTTTTGTATGCTGTACAAACACTATTACCTTCAAACTCCATTTCTAGTTATGACAGAGTTGTTTTAATCCTTAATAGGCTCTTTTGTACACATATATTTGGAAGAAACTGGTTATATGTTTACACTAATGCTATATAGTTTCCTCTTAAATTTAAATAAAAATTAATTTAAGAAAATATTAAATAAATACTAATACTGATAGAATTCTGATACAGTGTAAACTCTTGAAGACTGTATGAATAATGACTGGCTTTTAGAAAACATGTGTTTAATGGAATTCATACTCAAAAATGGCTCTCCATTTAGGGACTGGGGAGATGGCTCACTAATTAAAACACCTGCTGTGCAAGTGTGAAGACTGGTATTCAGATTCCCCCAACCCACATAAAAATTGGCAGGTGTGGAAGCCTGCCTGTAATTCCAGTGCTCAGAAAGCACAGAAAGAGTCCCTGAAACAAGTTGCTAGCTTTATTGTCTGTATCAGGAAGCTCCACGTTCAATTGAGAGAACTTGTCTCAAAGAATAAAGTGGGGAGCCATTGGTAAAGGCTCATGAAGGTTCAACCTTAGGCCTCTAAATGCTTGGTCAAAATACATGCATGTACTCAACACATGCAGCTGTGCACACATGCATGCCCATACACTTACAAACATGCCTACACACAAACACACCACACAGAGACACATGCAAAGAAAGTACCTCTGTATTTAGAAACCCATGGAGTTGGGGTAGGGTTGGCTCTCTGGGAAAAGGCAAACAATATGCTTCTCTTTCACTGTTTCCAGCAAAACATTTGTTGGCAACATCATTGTTGAACTAAGTGATATCTCCCAGTGCCACCTTGATCTAAATGAGATACTTTGGTCTACAGCCTGCACTCTTCCTCTTCCAGAAATCTGTAGATTTTTCTCAGAGGAAAGTGATAAATTTAGGTGGCTTAAAGGCTTCTTTCAAATAATAAGAATCAAAGCATCCTTGATACTGAAAAAAGCTCAAGGAACAGCTCATCCAAGTACTGTATTTCCTGTAACCATAGAAGTCTGACAGCTCTACAACTTGTAAGCAAGCAATAATTCTTGCTTATCATAGTTCCATTGACCAGCCTTTTACCTGGTTTTATTGAGTTACTACTAAGAATAAAATATGAGCATATCAGAATGGAATGGAATGCTGTTAGTTCCAGAAAGATGCTCCCTTCTTTTAGTGCTCTTTAACAGCAACGAACTCTCCTTTGGCCTATTCTTGCATTTGCACTCCATCTGCTGAAACCCTTTTGTCTCTGATTTGTTTTCATATTCTTCTTCAAGGTGAGGCAATGGAACAGGGTTTACGAGACTGCTGTCGATCCATACGGATTGGAAAGATCCTGATTCAGAGTGATGAGGAAACACAGAGAGCCAAAGTATATTATGCCAAATTCCCCCCAGATATTTACCGAAGAAAAGTCCTTCTGATGTATCCAATTCTCAGTGAGTAGCTTGAATTTAATTTGTAATTTTTGTTACAGTTAAAATTCAAGTTAGTTAGTACCTACCTCCTACACATGCTTATATAAAAGGCAAAACAGTTTTCTAAATGTGTTTTCCTCCGTTGGATTTGGAGTTGCCCTGGGCAGTTCACTGGGAAATTTTTATTGTGTAATAAGGGAATATACATTAGTCAAACTTTATTAGCTCCAAAGAACATCTGTCTTGAAATGAGCACATTGAAGCAAAAGACCTAATGAGGCAAAATATATAGAACACAGAAAATACATCGGAACATGTTCTCTCTCTGGTTTTAATGAATATGGCAGTGATTTTCTCAAGGTTTTAGCCTCTTTACAGGTAATTTTCTCTGCTATTTTTTTCTCATTCTTGAGCTTTTTCAGATTGTAATGACCTCCCAGGAAGGTGAAGGGAGAATGTAAATTTGGTATTTCTAACAATAAGTGAGTATAGGACTCTTGTACATTTGTTACCTGTTTATGTTGTGTCCATTATTAAAAATAATATTGATAAAGGACGAACATCTTCAAATGAAGCTTTGATGATTGTTATCTTCTGTTAAGATTACTATATTGCCCTTACTTCAAAAACCACTTTAATATAAATGTTAATTTTGCTAATGTGTTTTGTTGTCTTTTGATTTTAGGTACTGGAAATACTGTAATTGAAGCTGTAAAAGTTCTTATAGAACATGGAGTTCAACCCAGTGTTATTATCCTCCTCAGTCTATTCTCTACTCCTCATGGTAAGTTTAACATGAGGCTGTAACTGGAGCTCCTGAAAGTCATGACATGTGCAAATGTGTATCTTTCTAGCCTCTTCTTCTGAGGAAAAGTATAGTTGTGTGTCCATATTAAACGTAAATCTAATTTGGGTAGTTATGGCTTGTGTTACTCATCTCTAATCTCAGTAATAATATTTAAACAATTTTGAGACAAGATCATGCATACATACTGGTCTTAAACTCAGTTGTTCCTCTTGTCTCATCTTTCCTCGCAGCTGAGACTACAGACACATGCCAGCATGCATAGCTTAGTTTATACCGTTCTAATATTTCTGTTCAAAGGGAGAAGGATTGCGTTGGTGGTATAGTGGTGAGCATAGCTGCCTTTCAAAGGGAGAAGTATCAACTAACTCCATTGAAAATCATTGAAGTTGTTTTCCCAGTGGCCCTGTTTGGGTGCACAAATGACTGAAAGGTCCTAATTTTCAATGGTTTCCCACTCGAGCATAAGAACAGCTCCCAAATAACAAGAAGCTTGTGGTCTTGCTGAAATAATTTTTTGAGTATGAAGTGAAGATCAAAGGTTAAACTTCTGCACTAAGAAAACATGAGGAAACTACATTCTATATTTCCTGCAAGAGATCCACCTAAATTAAGAATGGTCTTTTAGGGGGCTGGAGAGATGGCCTAGCAGTTAAGAGCGCCGACCGCTCTTACAGAGGACCCGGGTTCAATCCCCAGCACCCACACGGTGGCCGGGTGGCCGAGAACCGTCTGAAACTCCAATTCCAGGAGAACTCCAGTTCCAGGGGAATCCGACACCCTCTTCTGACCTCCACAGCATTGCACGACACGGGTGCACAAACTTGCATGCAGACAGTACATTTATACATATACAAAAATAAATTTAAAAAAATTAAAAAAAAAACATTTTAAATAAAAAAAAGAATGGCCTTTTAACTAAATGGTCTAGGACAAATAGGAATATATGCTAAGAAAATAATCATAGAGGCATGTAGGAATTTAGTTTCTAGACTGTTCATTGTAGAGTCATTTAATAAAAGAAAAGATTGGAAACTGTATAAATGATGGTTGGGAATGGTAAAGTCTGCAATTCTGGCAGTTAAGAGGCAGGGACAAGAGGACTATTTCAAGTTCAAGGCCCAGCTGTTCCACATAGAAAGCCAAACTGTGTAGCTGAAACAAACAAAAAATGGGACTAGAGAGATAGCACAGCAGTTAAGAGCACTGGCTGCTCTTGCAGAGGACCCAGTTCAGTTCCCAACACCCACATTGACAGTAAACAACTGTCTGTAACTTCAGTTCCAGGGAATCTAATACCTCCTTCTGGTCTCCATGGGCATTCCACAGCATGGGTGCACTTACACACATGCAGGCAAACCCCCCCCCCAAAAAAAAACCCCAAAAGGCAAGTGTATAAATGACAAAAAATAGGGAAATAAATAATATATGATGTAGAGAATATAATCCCCTAATATATAATACATAATTTTTATATTTTTATTAATTTTATTTTCTGCATATGAGTGTATTGCCTGTATGCGTGTAAGTGTACCCATGTTGTACAATGCCCATGGAGGTCAAGAGGTGTCAGACTCCTTGGAACTGGAGTTATGGATGGTTGTTAGTTGCCATGTGGGTGCTGGGAATCAAACCCAGGTCCTCTGCAAAGGCAGTTAATGCTCTTAACTGCTGAGTAATCTCTCCAGCTCCAGATTACACAATAATACATAATCTTTAAAAGGTGTTTTTGAAAAATGTTTAATGCCATAAAAATATAGATGCTCAGTGTGAAAAAGCAGCATAACAGCATTAAATATTGTGAAATGTCATTAACAAGTTTAGAGATAACTGATACGAATTATGACTATTTTAACTACCTAAAGCAGACTTGGCTTTAGCATAAAACCAAATAAAATTTTCCTCAACATGAGAAGCTCAGAATATACACAATACTATTTCAATTTTGATTTCCAAATTCACATATAATTAACAGGGCTTATTTGAGGGTAAGATTTTAAAAGAGTTTCCTTTTTTTTTTTATGTATATGAGTGTACTGTCTGCATGCAGGTTGGTGCACCCGTGTCATGCAATGCCACGGAGGTCAGAAGAGGGTTTCCTGGATTCCCCTGGAACTGGAGTTAAAGACGGTTCTTAGCCACCATGTGGGGGCCGGGAATCGAACCCAGGTCCTCTGCAAGAGGAGTCAGTGCTCTTAACCGCTGAGCCATCTCTCCAGCCCCAAGAATTTCCTTTCATTTTAAGGAGTTATTTTTAGAGAATGATCTAAGTATTCTACAATGAATTAATACTTGTTTCATAACTGAAAATGAAATAGATGGTTTCTCTAGTTAGGGTGTTCTCTTATTTCCAAGTGCTCTAAATTTCAGGTAACCCTGAAGAAGCCACAGGGTATCTATTTAGGAAGGCTGATTTTCAGTAGGCAGTTGTATAGGAATTGTGGCCTATTTGATTACTTTGTTCTTTTGTAACTAGCGTGTACCTGTAATTCAAATACTGGTGGTGACAAAGGGTGATTTTCTTGATTGTCCTTTGTATAAAACACTGATGACATTGAAAACATTAACATAATCTAGTAATTATCCACCTTTGGGAATAGAAAATAGTATCTGTAGTTCTAATTGTATTCATTAGAATAGTGTAGTATTGTTTGGCATTATAGCTGGAAAATCCACACTCCGTGGTAACTTTCCTGTGGATTTTTAGCTTGGCATTTCAGCAATCTTAATTCTCTGCCCCTAAAGTTTTAGTCTTTAATTCTAAAATACTAGCTTTCTGTAACACATCAAAGAAGTATTTTTATTTTTTTTACAGTGTGTCAGTGGAGAAACCATCATTTAATATGATTTTCCTTTTAAATATTTTTTTATTCTTTTTTTTAATTAAAAAAATTTATTTTTATGTGTACTGTCTGCATGTAGGTTGGCGCACTGTGTCGTGCAATGAGGGCATCGGATTCCCCTGGAACTGGAGTTAATGACAGTTCTTAGCCATCATGTGTTATCTTACCCGGGTCCTCTGCAAGAGCAGTCAGTGCTCTTAACTGCTGAACCATCTCTCTAGCCCCCTGTTTTTGTTTTTTATGTGTATAGGTGTGTTGTCTGCATGTGTGTAAGTGCACCCGTGGTGTGCAATGACTGTGGAGATTAGAAGAAGGCATTGGGTACCCTGGAACTGGAATTATGGATGGTTGTTAGCTGCCATGTCGGTGCTGGGAATTGAACCTGGGTCCTCTGCAAGAGCAGCCAGTGCTCTTAAACCACTGAGCCATCTCCCCATCCCGCGATTTTCCTTTTAGAATGTACCATGTATATATACTTGATTCTAGCCACCTTTTGTGGAAAAAAAATAAGAGACTTCAGGAAAAAAGTTGCTATACCTGAATAACTATTTTTTTTTAAATCTTGGATATAAAACACTCTGATTTTAAGATGCTATGAATGCAAGGGCAGGAGTATAGTCTGTACTACTAGCAAGGCTTTTCAGATCCCAGACACCATATAAACAGAATTAACTATATCTGGTGAGGTATCCAAGGACTACTGTTCTGTTGTATGTCAGTATTAGGTTTGGTGACACTGAGTATAAATTCCTGAATTCAAACTAGTATTACCAAAAATCTTGCAGTAATAACACTTTTTTTAAAATCTTTTGAAGGTGCCAAATCAATCATTCAGGAATTTCCAGAGATCACAATTCTAACTACTGAAGTTCATCCTGTTGCACCTACACATTTTGGACAGAAATACTTCGGAACAGACTGAGTTATTAAACAAAATTGAAATATCTTGTGTAATAGTATGGTTGTGTGTGGATTTTGTATTTGCTTTACTAATTCACTTGAGAATTGGTGGACAAAAATACTTTATGCCTTTGAGCATGTATAGCAAAAAGAAAATATTTGAGGGTTATTCATTTGATTTTTTTAACAGGTGGTACCAAATTATACAATAAAACACATTCACAATGCTTAGAAAAGATGGAAATTTTAATCCTATGCTAATGGAAATTGCTGAACCCTCACTCCTTGCATGGAAACTATCTAATTTGTGATTCTCTTAGTTTGGAAATTGCTTGCAGCCACAAATAAAACCCAAATGAGAGAAATGAGAGTTAGTTCTTTGGCCCTCTGTAGTCTACATTTTGTTTACTGTGTTTTTAGATCTAGGGAGGTTTCCTCTATGTGGTTGTCTTTACTCCCTCTACTCTGTACTTCTTGGTACTCTTTATGCTGGTGCCTTGGAGACCAGAGAACAAGAATAATACATCCTGGAATTTTGCATTTGCATTAATGTTGTCACTTAATTGGCAGACTCAGGATTCTTGGTTAACACTTTGGCTAGGCATTCCTCACGGCTCATTTCCCAAACTCTGTATTGAGTATAGCTGCCTACTAAGCTGTAGTGTAGTGAGAAAGATGCTAGATCATTTTTAGTAACTGAGTCTGTTACATTAACCTGCAGAGTCTGAACCACGCACATCTGGTGTGGACAAGGGAGAACTAAATACTGTCAAATGCCATTGGTCCTCTGAAAAGAAATTGGTGCTGCTCTTCCTGAGGTGTGGGAAAAAGGGGGAGTTTCTGCTGCATTTCATGGCCAATAAGTAAAACAAAATGGTTCTTATTAATGAAGCTATTTCTGCTAGAGTCTTTTGATTTGGAACTTAGTTCTTTTGCATGTTTTAGAACTTTAGATGTATTGAAGTAGAGAAAACAATTTTTTAAAATATATATAAGGTTTATGTGTACACATGCTTAAGCTTCTGAAAGGAAACCATTTTAGTAAACCAATCTTTGTACTTCTAAAATGTCCTTATAAAATCCTAGTCCCATTTTACATTGATATTAAAACTTTTCAACTGTGGTGACTGGAAGATTATGTGATTAATCACCCTTTCATAGCTGCATAGACAGCTGTGCAAAAGTAAAGGAAACTGCAGAAGGCAGTGTCTTGGAAAGAGCTAAAGCTGAAATGGTCAGCAAGGGTCAGGGGGCCGAAAGAAACTTGGAATAGATGGGTCAGATTTTATCTTATGATTCTAGAATAGTAGACTTTACTGTACTTTTCCTTTTTTGAGGACTATCATGTAATAAAAATAAAATTTAATAAATAACTCATGTAATAGCTCTTTCAGGGCAAAATATTACCTTCAAGTTCTTACTGAAATGCTTTTAAAAAAACTTGAGAAAGGGTTTCAATAAGTAGCCTGATTGGCCACACACTTGCTATGTAGACCAGACTGGGCTGGAACTCACAGAGATCTACCTGCCTCTGACACCCAAATGCTGGAATTAAAGGTGACGACTTTTATTTATACTTGTTAGTCAGATAATTTAATGCAGTATAGATTTTTACTACTTGAGTAGCAGAAACTATAAATTAAGCTTCTTAAAGCAAAATATTTTATCCCATGTCCCAGGAAAGAGGTGAGCTAGAAAATTTAGATAAAGACCAGATCTATTAGAATTGTTGTATTGAATTAGTTCGAAAGATGATGTGTACTAAGCTGGGTGTGGTAGTGCATACCTGTATTCCCAGCACTCAGGAGGTTGATGCAGGAGAATTGAAAGTTTGAGGCCAGCTTGCGTAACTGAGTCAGACACTCTCAAACAAAACAAAGCAAAACAAAACAAAGCAAAGCAAAACAAAACAAAACAAAACAAAACAAAACAAAACAAAACAAAACAAAACAAAACAAAACAAGAGATGTGCCTACCACTGTTAAGAGTTGCTGCTATACTTACCTGGCAGGGGAGATACCATGATCACGAAGGTGGTTTCCCCAGGGCGAGGCTCATCCATTGCACTTAGGATGTGCTGACCCCTGCGGTTTCCCCAAATGTGGGAAACTCGACTGCATAATTTGTGGTAGTGGGGACTGCGTTCGCGCTCTCCCCTTGTTAAAAGAAAGAGTTGCTGCTTCTGAATTGGTGCTTATGTTTGGGCTTCAGTATTTTGTTTAACTGGCCAGGACTTCGGATAATTTCATATTCAAGTGTAGATATAAAGCAATATTTCAAGAAAAAAATTTTTTTCTTTAAATATAAGGTTCCTGTAGTCCAGGCTTGAATTTGTTCTGTTGTATGACCTTGAACCCCTGATCTTCCTGCCTCAATTGAGTGCTGAGATTAGAGGCTTGCTCTCGCATGCCCATTTAATACTTTTTATATCATTAACCATTTATATTCAACAAGTCTTTGTCCCTTTACATCAATGAACATGGTTGAAGCTTGACTGCATTTGATTTCTACATGAGGAGTCTAATATAAACAGTAGAACTTATATAATGAGGTCATATTCCTCACAGATATTTACACCCTATACTTCTGCAGATACAACTTTTTCCTCTAAAGTTTGGAATGTTTTAGCAAAGAAATTCTTACTTTTAGGGTTAATCACTTGTGGGAGTCTTTATTTTCTAATGTCAACATAAGATTAAAACTATTTAAAATAAGATTGACTTTACTGAAATGAACTTTAGAGCACTATAAACTGTGTAGACTCCTTATTGAAGAATAAACCCTAGAAGAATAAAAATGACATTCAAATGGCAAAGAGGAGTGGTTCTCAAAATTTGATGCTCATCAGAATCACTTAGAGGGCTACAAATTACTGGGCTGCACCCATGGAGTTTCTGATTCAGTGTCTTGATTTCAGATATTTCTTTTTAATACTATAAGCAATTAGTTATATAAAATTTGCTACAAAAGATTAATATGTTGCACTTTCACTTTCACTCAGGTAAAACTATTTTCTCATTTCCTTTTTTATTTCTTTGACCCAGGGCCATTTAAATGTGTCAACTAATTGCAGATGTTTATAGCAGTTTCCATATTACTCTTTACTGTAGTTTCCTAACTTAATTCCATTCTGGTCAGTGTATATAGTTTGTATGATTTGAATCCTTTTAATTTGTTAAAAATTTCAGCATAAGATATAGTCTATAAATTATCACTTAGTAAATCTTCCATGTATACTTGGACAGTATGCATGTCCTTTATTATTTGCTATAACATTCTGTAAGTGCCAGATTAAATTGATTGGGAGTAGACCCGTGTCCCCCCCCCACCCCATACCCCCCCACCCCACCAGAGCTCATGCATTCTGCCAAACATGTTTTTCATCTCTTTCTCAGTCTTTCTGGGAGTGTTAAGTCTTCTATTTCTTGACTTTTTTTCTCTACTTATTCTATTAAATATTGGGAGAAGGATTTTGAAAACTCAGACTAAAATTTTCTGTTTCTCCTTTCATTTCGATGAAGCTTTGCTTCATGTATCTAGAGCTCTTTTGGAAGGTGCATGAAGTGTTAGGATTGTTGTATTGTCTTCATGATATGACCCTTTGGATAAATATTCCATTTTATTCCTGTTAATCTTCATTCTTAAATCTACTTTGGATAATAATATAACTATTACAGCTTTCTTTTGACAAGCTTTACTTTTAACATTCTTGTCTGAGTTTCTTTGTAGGCAGCTTTGAATTTATGTTTTGCATTTTTAAAATCCAATTTGACAGTTTCTGTCTTTTGTTTGGAGGTTTATATTATTTACATGTACTTATCGATATGATTGTTTTTTAGATCCATTATCTTGCTGTTTTCCTTCTATTCTTTATTTTCTTCTTTTCTATCTTCTTTTGGATCAAGTGATATTTTTTATTCTATTTTGTTTCTTGATGACCTTTTGAGTAACTCTTTCTAGTACAGTCCTTCTTCCTGGACCTTGGGTAGGAAAATATGTATTATAGTACTGACATGACATAAATTATAGTAATAATAGCAGGATTATATCCAATATATGTAGGACTCCTTGCAAAATATGAATGGACTTGAAGGAGCAATTAATCCATCCTATAAAGCCATGATTTACATCTCAATATTTTTATATTAATCTTACTGTTTTTTCCCTTTGTCTACCATTATTTGTACTTTATGATAAGCTTATATTAAACTGTTTATCACAATAATGGTTAACTACATCTAGCTTTTCTTTAAGCCAGTCATTTTTGTTGATATCACATCTTGAAGATATCACATCTTGAAGAAAGTTTAATTATTCAATACATACAGTGATCAATATCTGAAATTTGTTCCTTATTTAAGGTGCTTGAATCTTACCAGAAATGCTCACCTGCTATATCAACAGGGGTTATAGTATAGTTCTTTTATTCCACAAGTCAGTAAGATACTATATCTTCCCCATATAATTGGCCCTTGATCACATGCCAGATGTCCTTAAGGAAAGGTGATGTCACAATCAAGCAGGATTTATATCCAGGTTCCAAAAAAGTGTATTAGTTTACTTGAGTTACTGTAATGAAATACCAGAGTAAGTGGTTTTCATAACAGAAATCATAGTTTCTAGAGGCCACAAGTTCAAGATCAAAGTGTTGATAGGTTTGTGTTTTTTTAGAGACCTCTTATTCTTTGACTTGACTTTACATTAGCTTTTTCTGCATGTATGTCCTTGGTGTCTCTTTGTATAAGTTTTCTGTTCTTGTAACAGTAGTCATTTTGCATTAGGGGCTATTTTATGGCCTCATTTTAACCAAATAATTTCTCACCGGGAGTGGTGGCATATGTCTTTAATCCCAGCACTTGGGAGGCAGAGGCAGCGGCAGAGGCAGAGGCAGGTGGATCTCTGTGAATTCAAGGCCAGCCTGGTCTACAGAATGAGGTCCAGGCCAGCTGGGACTAAAGGGAGACCCTGTCTCAAAAATACCCCCCAAAACCCTAGCCCCAAATGTAGTCACATTCTGAAGTCTTAGGGTTTAGAACTTTAGCATGGACTTAGGGTGCACAAAATTCAGTGCAAAACGTTATACACAAAGCTAGTCATCTTTTGTCCATTCACAGATTTTACTGAGACTGTTTCCATTATGTATTATGGGGCAGGGCCTGTTTCTTATGGAAAATGTAAGGCTATAATTTAGGATTGTTTTGACTTCTATTGTGTTATCAGGTGCAACTTACTTTGCTCTAATCTGCGGTGAGGGCAGGCAATATTAATGTAAGCTCTTACCTGTAGACAACTTATAAGTTTGGAGGTTTATAGGAATTCCAAAAGTGCTGCTATGTCATCGCCTATTGTTAAGGGCTAGTACCTCACTGCTGGGTCAGGTTCCACCTGTTTTAAATTGTTGTAATGACCTATTTAGTTACGGAACAAGCTTTTGCTGTGTCCTGAGTCCTAATACTGTTCAGCTTTATTCAATGAATCTGCCTGGCCCAGTTTGCTAAAGCCTTACTATTGTTCCAGGCTGATTACTTTTTTTCTTTCTTCTGTCTTTCTATCTAGTCTAATCTTCTGGTCTTCTGAATGCCATTCATTAAAGGCAAATTTGATTTAGCAATCACACTACTGAGTACAAAGGAAATGAAATTACCATACTGAAGAGACATCTAGATTTCCATGTTCATTGAAGCAGTATTCACACTAGCTAAGAAATAGAAACACCCAAAATGTCCATTAAGTTATGAATGAATAAAGAAAACATGACACATATGTACAGTGGAATACTATTCAACCATACAAAGTAATGAATTTCTGACATACTTCAATGGAACTATAATTTCTGACATACTTCAATGGAACTAGAAAATATGTTAAATGAATAACATAAGCCAACCACAGATAAACAAGCACTGTATGCTTTTACTCATGTGGGGTCTGGTAAAAAAAACTGATCTTGGACAAGTTGAGAGTCGAATGTTTGTTACCAGAGAAGGGATGGCAGAATAAGGAAAGGCTGGACAATGGGTATGCAGTTATAGTTAGATAGAAGAAATTTCTGGTGTGCTATTTATTACATAGTAGGGTGTCTGAAGATCATCATAATGTATGATACATAAAAACTGGAAGAAAGTATTTTATAAGTTTTTACTGTAAAGAAATGATGTGTTTGAGGAAATAAATTTAACCAGATTTAAACATTGCACAATGTGTACATCACATGGTAACCATTAATATGTAAAAATTTTGATTTTATAAATGCATTTTAAAATAAATTTAAATTGATGAAAAAGGTAACTGTTTTCTGGGTTTTTTTGTTTGTTTTTGGTGGGGATAGGGATAAAGTCTCACTTTGGAGCCCAGGCTGCCTTGGTACTACCTGTGTAGCCCAGGCTGACCTCAAACTCACCTCAGTCCTCTTTCTCGAGTCTCCCATGTATGAGAAACATCAGTTTAAGCATCCAAGGATAAAAATCAAACAGTGAGGTGTGGTGGTTCATACTAGTATGTTTCTCATACAACTGTCTTATATGTTATATAATCCACCTGGAATGTTGCCAACATGTTTCACACGCACAGATATTGGGTTTCCTTATTAAGATTATGTGGGTGGTAGTTATGCTTTATTAAAATTTATTCTGCACATGCTATAAAAGCCTCCCCTAACCTCATCTCAAGGTTATCATTTCCCATGGGAATTTGAGTCCAGTGATAGGACATGCCTTCTACCTCAGTCCTATCAGGAACCCATTCTCTCGTTTTTTTTGTTGTTGTTGTTTTTTTTGTTTTTTTTTTAAAATAGGGGCTGGAGAGATGGCTCAGCGGTTAAGAGCACCGGCTGCTCTTGCAGAGAACCCGGGTTCGATTCTCAGCACCCACATGGCGGCTAGGAACCGTCTTTGACTCCAGTTTCAGGGGAATCAGACACCCTCTTCTGACCTCCGCGGCATTGCACGGCACGGGTGCACCAACCTACATGCAGACAGTACACTCATACACAAAAAAAAGCAAATAAAAATATATGTGTGTGTGTATGTGTGTGTGTGTGTGTATGTATGTACAGGAATAGTACAGGTACCTGTGGAGGCAGAAGAATGTGTCTGATCCTCTAGAGCCAGAGTTACAGGCAATTTTGAGCTGCCGGCAATGTGAGTACTCGAAGTTGAACTTACATCCTCCATAAACTTTATTTGCTCTTAAACACAGGGACGGGGCTGGAGAGATGGCGGCTCAGCAGTTAAGAGCACTAACAGCTCTTGCAGAGGACCCAGGTTTGATTCCCAGCACCCACATGGTGGGCTAAAAACCGTCTTTAGTGCAGGGCGTGGTGGCACACGCCTTTAATCCCAGCACTTGGGAGGCAGAGACAGGCGGATCTCTGTGAGTTCAAGGCCAGCCTGGTCTATAGAGAGAGCTCCAGGCCACCTGGGACTAAATGGAGACCATGTTTCAAAACACACACACACACACACACACACACACACAAAAAAAAAAAAAGACAAGAACAAAAAAAAAAAAAAAAAAAAAAAAAAAAAAAAAAAAAAAAAAGCCAGGTGGGGGGGGGGGGGGGGGGGGGGGGGCGGGGGGCTAGAAGGGGGGGGGGGGGGGGACTGACTCTGTTTTATTTAATCACTTTATGCGTACAGAAGCAAGGATTTTTATTTATGCAAGCACACTTTGACATCACAGGCAGCTACATTTATAATAGCTAAGAATTCTAAGTGTTTGGTTATAAAAGTTTATAGTTAGTGCTCAGTCAGTTGTGTATTACATGCTCAGATGATTAGGCAGAGAGTAATTCCTGGAAGTTTTTTTTCCCAAATAGTAATCTCTGTCATAGATTTTTCTAGTAAAACCTAGAAAAAATGATTTTGAGGTGCTAAGGGTGACATCCAGAGTCTCACACATGCTAGGCAAGTGACCCACTACTGTGTTATATCCCCAGCCCTGTAACAAGCACTTGAAGAATAAAAGCATACTGGCTTCTTACTAGGGCTCCATCATAGCTACTAAGGTTCAAATCTGAAACATACTTAAGCTCAATTTCAAAAATTAAGTTTTCAGACAAGTACGTGCTACTGTATGTTGTGCATAACACCTCCATATTCCTCACCCTACCTTGTCTCATCCATCTTCCTGCTATTCCCCTTTGTTTTTGTAGAAACTTCCTCTTCTCATTCCCTGTCATATGATTTTACAGGCTTGTGTTTTGAATGCTTTTTCCACCAGTCTGTCAATGGTGCTGTTTTGAGAGGCTGTGGAACCTTAGGAGGTGGAGTCTAGCTAGTGATAATAGGTCATTAGGGGCAGGCCATTCAAGGTATGTATAGCATAGCTTCTAGTGCAGCTGCTCCCTGGTTCTTGGTCTGCTGTGATGTGAAGAGACTCCAGCATACACTGCCATATCCATGAACTCTGCCATGCCTTCATCATCATCATGAACTGCTGGGGACTGAAACCAGAACCTTGCCTTGCCACATAGTAGGCTAGTGGTCTCACTGAGCTAAATCCTCAGTCCTATAACAGATTTGAACCTAGATATTATCACTTTAGGAAGGAATGTTAGTTAGAGTCACTGACAGTGTTGGGCCACATTGATAACAGTGGCAGTATGAGTCTAAGCTAGTGCTTTCCTTTCAGTCCATACTCAGTGGTATAGCACTGCATAGATATATACATTCTGTTATCTTTGTAACACAGCTACATGCATTGTTAATCCCAATATTGCAAGGTAGGGAGAAATTATTCATCCCATTAAGCTCTTAGAAATTCTGGAAAAAAAGTTAA
This sequence comes from Rhizomys pruinosus, assembly GCA_009823505.1. Classification (NCBI taxonomy): domain Eukaryota; kingdom Metazoa; phylum Chordata; class Mammalia; order Rodentia; family Spalacidae; genus Rhizomys; species Rhizomys pruinosus. Next base: position 1,008,516 of record VZQC01014087.1, read on the forward strand.
AGGCATAAATTATAGTCATTTTCCATTCATACCCAAGGGATGATTTTTCAAGACTGCTAGTAGATGCTTGAAAACTTGGATAATACCAAATCACAAATTCAATTATTTTTTTCTATCTTAGCCAAGCACTTGTTATGCTGTTCTCATAATTATTGTAGTTTGAGGTGTCCTGGCAAAACTAACACAAATTTCTTTCTCTTTCTTTACAATCTCATGGATAGAAGACTCATTCTTACCATAGATCTTAGCAACCTCAAAAACCTTTGTGTTTTGTTTTCTTTTTGTTGTTTCCTTAACTCCAGAACTTTCTACTTTTCAGTTAAAGGGCACACTTTATAGTTTCTCTTTGGGAAATCCAAATTGCAAGTATCACTCTCTAGTACTTTGGGACCATTACTAAGTACAATAAGGGTTAATCACAAACAAGTGCTATGGTACTGAAATATTTATTCTGATAATGGAAATGACTACTAAGGAACTAAATGATACTAAATATGTGTGTAGTATATATCTATTTGTCTTTACTTAAAAAAAAGGTAGTTGAAAATGAGCCTGGGAATAAGCCAGTAAGAAACCTTCCTCTGTGGTCTCTGCTCCTAAGTTCCTGCCTTGAGTTCCTGCCCTTACAGCCCTCAGTAATGGATTGTGACCTGGAGGTGTAAGATGAAGAGCTGTTTTCTTCTCACCTTGCTTTGGTGGTGGTTTATCACTGCGACATAAACGGCCTAGGACGGTCACTAGAAGAAGAACATGGACATTTCCAACCACAACTGAAAATTTGTAATGTATTCTTTCAGATTTTTCGGTAGTTTTCAACCTCATGGATTTTGATGCTCTTTTACTACTGGCCCATATACTTTGAATTGAGGATAAATTGGACCTTTTGTTGTGATAAATGCCACCCTTGGTTACATATTGAGTATTAGGCCACCCTGGGTTACATAAGATCATGTCTCAAAAACAAAAAAAGAGTTCCTCTTTATCACAAGGACAGTAATAGTTTTTGTTCTTACAACCCACTTTATTTAGAATATAACCACTCCTGCATTATTAAAAAATAAAATAAAAATATTTTCTTTTGATTTTGTGTGTATTAATATATTACCTACATGTATGTAAGTGCAGCTGTGTTGTGTGTCCTGTGGAGGTCAGAGTGGCATGTTGGATCCTTTGAAACTAGAGTTTGGGACAGTTGTTAGCCACCATGAGGCTGCTGGGAATCAAACCTGGGTCCTCTGCAAGAGCAGCCAGTGTTCTTAGCTGCTGAGTCATTTCTACTTTTCAGGGTATAAGCTTTATCTCTCTTTGTTTAAATTTCTTTCTTTTTTTAATTAAAACCTTTTTTATTGAGCACATTTCCTACAACGTTTCTTAATCAAAGTTAGACTCATTCATCCATGTCCACCCTTCATGCCCCCCTTTCCTCAATCAGAGCTCATGGATTCTGTCATGCACAAGTCCTGTCTTGCATCTTTTTCTCAGTCTTTTATAACCTTTTCAGTGCACAGGTTTACTGTTTTGGTTAGTTCTTTGAATAGGTTTTTCTCTCTTTTGTTTCCATTTGATTTTATATTATTCTGAAATAAGCATGCATACACTCCACACATAGATCAAAGTTACAAAATCTGAAAATAAACTGTAGGTTTATTACAAAGCACATTTAGAGATTTACATTTTAACAGTAGCATTGCATCCATGTAAAAAGAAGTACAACTTTACACTATCTCCTTTTTTCTAGAATATGAATATTAGTTTTCCTATTTGATAGAACACTCTATAAGACTGCATAAGGATACATTATGAATGGTTGGAACATGTATCAATAAAAAGAGAAAATATTATTTTACAAAATATTTTTAACTGTTAAATATTTTTTTTTACCAAAGATGTCATGTTTTCCCCAAGGAAGTGCTTGAAGGTTCCCCCTTTGCAAACCCAAACAAACATCAATCATGCCCCTGTGCTCCACACTGGGGTCCCTCCCCGCCATGTTCACCCAAATGAGGTCCAGCAAGCATGTGTCCTGTCTTGATCTTCCTGCACTGGCCTCCATGACACAGCATGGTTAGTCAAACAATGGCAGTCTACTCTCTGAAGAGGCAGAAATCCCAGTAGCCACTCAGTCCACACACTGGGTATCTCCGTAGTAGTCCCCATCTGGAATTGAAGGTTTGAAGGATTCTCAAGTTTTTATATCTGAAATACAATTTCTCAGACCTTATTGATCATTTATATCTGGTTATACTTTCCTTTTTGGATTCTTAAGGCCCCACAGTCAGCCCAAATTAACAAAGGTTTCTGTTTTCTCAAGGTCAGTTGAGGATCTGGTCCTTAGGGGTCACTCGGGGGTTTTTTGGGGGGAGGGGTAGCCCCTGGCTCCTTTTGGTTTTTCAACCACCAGTTCCATCCACTGGATGACACAGTTAGGTCTTGCTAGACCAGGCTTCTCTCTATGAAGCATGAGCAGACTTTCCTCTTTATAGGGTGGACACTGGCTGAGATCCCATAAGTGGATCTCCAAGATCTCCCCGCACAGGGAAGACTGGTGACTCACACTTGCAGGACATTTCAGGAGATGCCCCCATACATATTCCCCTGGGACTTAGTTGACCTCTGAGGGCAAGGAACAAAGTTATCCCTTAGGTCCCTTGGCCAAATTGGTATGGGCATTAAGTATGGTCATTAAGCACCCAGAA
>VZQC01014087.1:1011466-1037300 GCA_009823505.1 Rhizomys pruinosus
GCTCGCAAATTGGTTTTACATGAAGGATGCTCGTACTCACAAATTATCACTTATTGTTAAAAAAATGAAAACAAAACAAAAAAACCAGAAAGATGCAGAAAAGTTACGGCAGAATGCATGATCTGGGATGGGTAGGGGTGGGGTGGGGGGAAGGGAAGGGGATATACGCCTGAACCGAATTGGAAAATGATGTATGAAATACACAAAGCATCAATAAAAAATAAATTAATTAAAAAAATTAAATAAAATATTTTGTAAAATAATATTTTCTCTTTTTATTGATACATGTTACAACCATTCATAATTTATCATTATGTAATCTTTCTTTTTTTTGTCTTTTTTTGAGACACAGTCTCCCTGCAGCTCCAACTGTCCTAGAACTCCCTATGTAGACTAGGCTGGCCTTGAACTCACAGAGATCCACCTGCCTCTGCCTCCTGAGTGCTAGAATTAAAGGCATGTGCCACCACGCCTGGCTTAAATTTATTTCTAATTATTGATAAATTTTATGGTATTATAAATGGATTTCTCTTATTTTTCATTTTGATTGCTCATTGCTAGTGTATGAAAATGCCAGTGTTTTGTTGTTGAATTATACCCTGTAGCTTTCCTGATATAATTTATTAATTTTAACCTGTGGTGCATGTTCATTAGGATTTTTATGTATAATAGGTCATGACATCAATGTGTAGTGATCACTTTACTTCTTCCTCTCTAATTTGGAAAACCTCTTTTTTCCTTAAAATGTCTAGAACTCCATTACAGCATTGAACAAATGTGGTGAAAGTAGATATCCTCTATTGTTATTGGTCTTAAGGAGAATAATTCCTTGTTCCCACCATTGGCTAGCATTATAAAATTTACCTCTTTATCTGAATTAACATTATTTTTTATTATGTGTACCAAATGTGTGCCTTCTCAAGAGAAGAACTTAACATGGCTCAGAAACACCTTAAAAACTGTTCAACTTCATTAGTAATTAAGGAAATGCAAATCAAAACCACATTAAGATTCCATCTTACACTGGTAAGATTAGCTATGAGCAAGAGTACCTAGTCGTAAGGCAAACTGAATAACATTAATGTTATATTCCTCTTTATCTGAAAGCAACTGTGCTCTTAGAATGTGAATCCCTTAACAGTCTCTAGAATTAATGTACCACACCCAGCTTGAATTTTTTTTTCTAATTCTGTAAATAAAATCATGAGTATTTTGATTGGGATTCCATTGAATATGTATATTGACTTGGGAAGGATGGTCATTTTTACTATATTAATTCTTCTAATCCATGAACATGGGAGATCCTCCATCTTTTGTTGTTTTCCTCAATCTCCTTCTTTAAAGATGAAAAGTTTTCATTGTAAAGATCTTTAATATCTTTGGTCAAGTTTATTCTGAGATATTTTATTTTCTTTAAGGCTATTGTAAATGGAAGGGTTTTCATATACTCCTTCTCCAATTGCTTGTTGTTGGCATATGGGAAGGCAACAGATTTTTGTAGATTAATTTTGTAACCTGCAACTTTACTGAAACTGTTAAAAATTTCTAGGCATTTTCTAGTGAAATTTTTGGGATCTTTTAGGTAAAATATCATGTCATCTGCAAAAAGGGATAGTTTGACCTCCTCGTTTCTGATTAGTATTCCTTTAATCTCCTTCTCTTGTCTTATTGCTCTAGCAAGAATTTAAAGCACTATATTAAAGAGAAGGGGAGATAGTGAGCAACCTTGTCTGATTCCTGACATTAAGAGGAATGCTTCTAGTTTTTAAAAACTCCATTTAAGATGATGTTGGCCATGGGTTTGTTGTATATAGTCTTAATTATGTTGAGGAATGTTCCCTCCAGTCCAATTCCCCCTAGGACTTTAAACATAAAGGCATGTTGTATTTTATCAACAGCTTTTCTGCATCAATTGAGATGATCTTGGTTTTTATCCTTGAGTCCATTTACATAATGTATGACATTAATTGATTTACATATGTTGAACCATCCCTGCATCTCTGGAATAAAACCTACTTGATCATGGTGAATAACCTTTTTGATGTGTACCTATATGCTATTTGCAAGGATTTGTTGAGAATTTTTGCATCTCTATTCATTAAGGATATGGGTCTTTAATTTTTTTGTTTGCTTTTTTGTTTGTTTGTTTGTTTTAGAGACAGGGTCTCCCTGTAGTCCCAGCTGTCCTGGAACTCACTCTGTAGACCAGGCTGGCCTTGAACTCACAAACATCCGCCTGCCTCTGCCTCCCAAGTGCTAGGATTAAAGGCATGCACCACCAAGCCTGGCTATAGTTTTCTTTTTTATTTGTATCTTTTCCTGGTTTTTGTATTAAAGTGATATTGGCTTCATAGTAGGAATTTGGGAGGCAACTTTCTGCTTATATCCTTTTAAATAGCTTAAGTAATATTGCTTGAAGGTCTTCTTTCAATGTCTGATAAAATTCTGCTGTAAATCCATCTGGGCCTGGGCTGTTTTTAGTTGGAAGGTTTTGTATTACTGATTCAATTTCCTCATATGTTATGGTTCTGTTTAAATAGTTGACCTCTTTTTTGTTGAGCGATGGTAAGTCCCATGATTTCAGATATTTATCTATTTCATTTAGGTTAACAAATTTAGCAGAGTATAGATTTTAAAGTATTCCCACATAGTGTTCTGGATCTTTTGGAATGTTTCCCCTTTCATCTCTAATTTTTTTTTCTCTTTTCGAGACAGGGTCTCCCTGGAGTCCCAGCTGTCCTGGAACTCACTCTCTAGACCAGGCTGGCCTTGAACTCACAAAGATCCGCCTGCCTCTGCCTCCCAAGTGCTAGGATTAAAGGCGTGCACCACCACACCTGGCTCATCTCTAATTTTATTATGAATTTGGAGTTGTTCTTTCTTTTGGTTAGCTGGCCTAGGTGTCTATCTTGTTTATCCTTTCAAAGAAGAAGCTCTTAAGATTCATTGATTCTTTATATGATTTTTTGTTTCTATTTAATTAATCTCTGTTCTGATTTTTGTTATTTATTTTTGTCTTTTAGGTTTGGGACTCATTCGTTGTCTTTCAAGTGTTTTGAGTTGCAACATTAAGTCATTTATTTGTGCTCTTTCTGTTTTTTTTTTTTTTTTTGGTCATTTTTCGAGACAGGGTCTCCTTGTAGCCCCAGCTGTCCTGGAACTCACTCTGTAGACCAGGCTGGACTTGAACTCACAAAGATCCACCTGCCTCTGCCTCCCAAGTGCTAGGATTAAAGGCGTGCGCCACCATGCCCAGCTTCTTTCTGTTTTTTAAATGTAGGTACTTTACGCTATTAATTTCCCTCAGGACTGCTTTTACATTTATTTTTAAATTTATTATTTTTTATGTGTATGAGTGTACTGTCTGCATGTAGGTTGGTGCATCCATGTCATGCAATGCCATGGAGGTCAGAAGAGGGTGTCGGATTCCCCTGGAACTGGAGTTAAAGATGGTTCTTAGCTGCCATGTGGGTGCTGGGAATCAAACCCGGGTCCTCTGCAAGAGCAGTCGGCGCTCTTAACCACCGAGCCATGTCTCCAGCCCCAGACTGCTTTTAAACTGTCCCAGAGGTTTTGTTGTGTTGCACTGTCATTTTTGTTTAATTCCAGGAATACTTTTTTCTCTTTCTTAACTTCTCCCTTGACCAATTCATTGTTCAGGAGTGTGTTGTTTAATCTCCATGAGTTCATGTATTTAATAGGGCTTCTTTTGGTGTTGATATTAAGTTTTATTGCATTATAGTCTAATAGAATACATGCAATTATTTCATTTTTTTGCATTTATTGAGATTTATTCTATGTCTCAATATGTGGTCAAGTTTAGAGAATCTTCCTTGGGGTGCTGAATTGAAAGTGGATTCTTTGCTGTTTGGGTGGAATAATTGGTAGATGTCTGTTAGGTCCATTTGGTGGGTGTATTGTATTGTTTACTTCAGATGTCTGTTTATTCTTTTCCCAGTTTACTTGTCTAACAGACACAGTGGGGTTATTAAAGTCCCCTACTACTAGTGTACCCGATTCAATCTGTGCCTTAAAGTCCTGTAAAATTGTGTTTATGAAGTTCAGTGTGCCAGAGTTTGGTGCATATAAATGAATGATTCAGATATATTCTTGGTTAATTGTTCCTTATTAAGAATGAAATGGCCCTCTTCATCTATTCTGATTAGTTTTAGTTTGAAGTCTATTTTATCTGATACTGGAATAGCAACTCCTGCTTGTTTCTTAGTGCCATTTGCTTGTACTATTTTTTTCCATCCTTTCACCTTGAGATACTGCCTGTCTTTAAAGTTGAGATGGGTTTCTTACAGACAACAAAAAGATGGGTTTTGTTTCTTAATCCATTCTACCAGTCTATGTCTCTTAATTGGAGAATTCCATCCATTTATTTAAAATTATTATTGAGAGATTTATATTACTTCTTATCATTTTGGTTTCTGGTGCATCTTGCCCTAGGTTTTTATTTCCATAATAGTGGTTTCATTTATTTTCTGGGGCTGGTTGGTTAGAGTCATTCCTACCCTCCACTCTTTGTATTGCTTCAAATATTCTCTGAAGGGATGGCTTTCTGAACAAGAATTCTTTCAACTTATTTATCCCATGGAACATTTTCCTTTTTCCTTCAATTATAATAGACATTTTTTGCTGGATAAAGTATTCTGGGTTGACATCTATAGTCACTTAGAACTGGAAAAACTTTAGACTAAGCTCTTTTGGCTTTCATGGTTTACAATGAAAAATCACCTGTAATTCTGATAGGTTTTCCCTTATATGTGACTTGTTTTTTCTTTTTTCTTTTTTTTTTTTTTTACTTTAGAAGAATTTATTTATTTATTTATTTATTTATTTATTTATTTATTTTTTTCACAACATTTTTTTTTATTGATGCTTTGTGCATTTCATACATCATTTTCCAATTCAGTTCAGGCATATCTCCCCTTCCCTTCACCCCCACCCCCACCCCAACCCAACCGAGATCATCTTCTGCATGACTGTCCTGCATAGCTCTCTGCAGGTTTTTTTTTTTCATTTTTTAGGCTATAAGTGATAATCCAGGAGTACAAGCAGCCTTCATGAAAAACCAATTTACAAGGCTGTTGTGGCCAAACACCCACAGCCCAACCTTCCAGCGGGGGGTGAGGCGTTGTATGTTCAATCAGGTCAGGTTGATCAATGAGTGTCCAGACTACTTGCTGTAGTTTCACCATTCAACCCCAGCGCACCCCTTACTTCTACCATGCCCCCTCTTCCGGCAGATTGTTCCCTAGGCCTACAAAAGGGGCACAGGGGAAGAAAAAATAGAAGAAGCAGAAACATCCAACCTCAAAAAAAAAATCTGGAGCTGTNCCCCAAACCAAAAAAAAAAAGCCACCCTTCTTTCCTCTGCTATCTAAGGTGTGCTCCTTCTCTAAGAAAACAAACAGAACTGACACTTTCAATCCATTTTAATTTTTTCTGACAAATTTATAAAGAACAGAGTTGGTCAGAAATCCTATCTGATACACATAAGATGCCTATTGAGACCAATACAACAGAAACAAATTCATCTATCAGTTTTATCTCTTAAAACATTATACAAATCACCAGGAAAAAAAAGTGATATGTAGGACTCAGGTGGCAGAGGCAGGTGAATTCCCCATGAGTTCAAGGCCAGCCTGGTATATACAGCAAGTTCCAGGCAAGCCAGGGCTACAGAGTAAGACCCTGTCTCAAAACAACAACAAAAATGAAGACCCAGTTGTAGCTATTTTTAAAAATTCAGTGCATATCAAAATTCTAAGTAGAACGACTATGATGTTTTCCTTTTAATGGGAATCATGCAGTAAATATCTGTAGAATTTTCTTTCTTTTTTTTGGTCTTTTTGAGACAGGGTCTCCCTGTAGCACCAGTTGTCCTGGAACTTACTCTGTAGACTAGGTTGGCCTTGAACTCACAAAGATCCACCTACCTCTGCCTCCTGAGTGCTACAATTAAAGGCGTGTACCACCACACCTGGCTATTGTCTTCTTTTAATTTATCCCTATCTTTTAGGTCCCTCACCTCTTTGTATATGTGCTCTTTGAATTCCTTCAGCTCCTTGATTACCCTAATCATGTTTATAATAGTTCTTTTTTTAAAACTTAAAATTTTTTTTTTATGTGTATGAATGTACTGTCTGCATGTAGGTATGTGCACCCATATCGTGTAATGCCATGGTGGTCAGAAGAGGGTGTAGGATTCCCCTAGAACTGGAGTTAAATACGGTTCTCAGCCACCATGTGGCTCCTGGGGATTGAACCTGGGTCCTCTGCAAGAGCAGTCGGTGCTCTTAACTGCTAGGCCATCTCTCCAGCCCCTATAATAGTTCTTTTAAGCTCTATATTTCTTCACTATAGGGCTCTTCAATAGGGCTATTATTATTTGGTGGAGGTCAATCATTTGGGTTTTTCATGTTATTATTTTTTCATTGAGCTTTTGACATTTTGGGTTGCTTTTGTTGGTTGTGGTTCTAATGTGAAACTTAGGTGTTTCTTTGTTGAACTGAAGACTGCTTTTGGTTATATCCTTTTTTTACTTTATTTTTTTCTTTTCACAGGAAAACAGAAACAATACCAAGTGACAATAACAAAACAAAGCAATAAGAACAAAAAAAGGGGGGGATTTCCATTTCTTATCCTGGTGAAATAAAGAATAAATCTAAGCCAGTCATGGTGGCACATGCCTTTAATCCTAGCACTTGGGAGGCAGAGGCAGGCAGAACTTTGTGAGTTCAAGGCCAGCCTGGTCTACAGAGTGAATTCCAGGACAGCTGGGCTACAGGGAAACCCTGTCTCAAAAAGACAAAAAAAAAATGAATCAATCTGGGGGTTGGAGAGATGGCTCAGCGGTTAAGAGCACCGACTGCTCTTGCAGAGGACCCGGGTTCGATTCCGAGCACCCACATGGTAGCTGAGAACCGTCTTTAACTCCAGTTCCAGGGGAATCTGACACCCTCTTCTGACCTCCGCAGCTTTGCACGACACGGGTGCACTCACCTCCATGCAGACAGTACACTCATACATATAAAATAATAAATAAAAATTAAAAAATATTAAAAAAGAATCAATCTGTGGGGCTTGGTATGTACTTCTCTTTTTTTCCTTCTTTCTTTTCTTTCTTCTTTTCCTGCTCTTTTAGGGCTATCAGAAGCATATGTATTTACTGGCTATTCCAGGAAGCCTTGAGTTCTCAGCTGAGAAAGGGTCTGGTTAATTTTTTGGGGGGTCTCATCCCTAAACTGCCTAATCAATTTCTAGCTTCTGTTCAGTTATGTTACCCTCTAAAAAGGGACACCCCAATTGCTAGAAAGGAATTGGGGCACCAATGGCTCTGACTTCTGTGCTGAAAAGGGACATTGGGTGTGGCAGCTGGGGCAACCACCATTCTGAGGGTCTATGTAAAGGACCCCCAAAAGGATAACTATAGAGGGGAAAAAAGTCCTTGAATAGTGCCTTTGAAAGTGAAGGCTGGAGTAGTTAGGTACATGATCTAGGCAGGGGACCAGGAGAAGTTAGAACAGGGTGAATTCCAATGTCCAAGATAAAGTCCATTAGAATTTCTTCATCAGGGGTTTCAAAGCGTCCATTTATTAGGTTTCTCCTTCATTTGTTCATTTGGCCATTATATCTGGACTCAGGATCTGCTTTTCAGGCTTTTTAATAGTCAGAATATGAGTTTCCACTTAGATAATTGCTAGAAAGAAAGAAAGAAGAAATTTTATTATTGAGCATTAATTAATAACAAAATCGGACTTGTCCTTTGCTGCAAGTGACCATACTCTGTAAATCAAGGCCAAGATCTAAGGATTTATGCCTGTTTAACATTTTTTCATATAACTTTATGCCCAATATGTGAAGGCACAATTTTTCAGGCTTTAAAAGAAATATTTTGACTATTTATCTTTTGATCATACTTTCTTTTTGTATGCTTAAGTCCAAAGAATTAGCCCAGATTAACCAAGTCTGTCCAAACTGTCTCCTTCTGGGGTGCACGCCACTAGTTCAGAGAACTAAACCTAGCTTTTCTTGAGTCAAGTTGAAATGGGTAGAACAGATATCAAAAGTAACACTTGCATAATAGAGACTAAAAAATATCTTTCGGTAGTCAAAGGTGACCCATTACTTGTCTATGCCTCTTTAATCCAAATTTACAACTGGAAGTCCAGTAAAAGCCAGGAATGGTCTGAAAAACCAACCACAACCCTGTGTGGTTATAATCTGGCTTTAATGTTTATACCATTCCACTCTAGAAACATTTAACCACTTTAATCCAATAAAAGTATCTTATTTTCTACTAAACTTTGCAATATTTATGCCCATCCAGCCAAATGGGGCAGTTCCCCACCCCCACATCACCACAAAATAAAACCTTAAAGTGACCCTACAAGTCCTGGGTCTGGCTCTGGACAATCAAATCTTTCCAGATATTCAGAAATGCCCCACACAGGCTGGATAAAAAGCCTGGCTATCCGCCCCAAAGATGTTCCACCTAGTGCTCAAATATCCCACACACAAAACACAACCAAAGGCCTTGAATTCCATTTTATCTAGTATTAGCATAGCGACTCCTCTTTCTTTTTTAGTGCCATTTACTTGTATTTATTTATTTACTTGTTGGTTTGCTTGTTTTGAGATAGGGTATCCCTTTTAGTCCCAGCTGGCATCGAACTTGCTATGTAGACCATACTGGTCTTGAAGTCGCAGAGACCTGCCTGCCTCTGCCTCCAAATGACTTGTACTTACTTTTTACCCTCCTCTCACCTTGGGCTAATATTTATCTTTAAAGGTGAGTTAAGTTTCTTGGAGACAAGAAAAAAGTAGATTTTTTTTTTTTGTCTTTTTTGAGGCAGAGTCTACTTTTAGTCCCAGCTGGCTTGGAATTCATTTTTTAGACCAGGCTGGTCTTGATAACNCCTACATGCAGACAATATATTCATACACATAAATAAATAAATAAAAATAAAATTAAAAATTAAAAAAAAATCTATCTTTAAAGGTGAGGTAAGTTCCTTGGGGGCAAGAAAAAAAAAAGATGGGTTTTGTTTCTTAATCCATTCTACTAGTCTCTGTCTCTTAATTGGAGAATTCATTCCATTGATATTTAAAACTGTTGTTGAAGGAATTAAATTACTTCCAATCATTTTGATTTCTAGTACACTCTTACACTCCGTTTTTATTTCCATAATGGTTGTATCATTTGTTTTCTGGTGTTGAGTGGTTACAGTCATCCCTGCCCTCCACTCTTTGTATTGCTTGCAGTATTCTCTGCAGGGATGGCTTATTGGAGAGGAATTCTTTCAACTTATTTATATCATGGAACATTTTCCTTTCTCCTTCAATTATAATAGACACGTTTGCTGGGTAAATTACTCTGGATTGGCATCATAGTCATTTAGAACCAGGAATATTTTAGACCAGGCTTTTCTGGCTTTCATTTTCTGCATTGAGAAATCAGCTGCAATTCTGATAGGTTTTCCCCTGTAGGTAACTTGTTGCTTTTCTTTTGTAGCCCTCAATATCCTTTCTTTGCTTTGAACATCTAGTGTTTTCACTATGATATGGTGTGGAGAATTTCTTTTCTGGTTCTGTCTATTTGGAGTTCTATATGCTTCTAATACTTGCCTAGGTGTCTCTTGCTTTAATTTGGGAAAAATTTCCTCTAAAAATTTGTTGAAGACCTGGGCCATATCACCATCCTGCCAGTCTTCTTCCTCTTCTATTCCTATAATTCATAGGTTTAGTCTTTTCATAGTATCACACAGTTCCTGGTTATTCCATTCTTGTGTGTTTTAAAATTTTTTCATAATCTTTACTTGATTTATCCAGTTCTTCCATATTGTTTTCCAATCTTGATATTCTAATTTCTACTTCATCCATCCTATTATTAAGAGTTTCTTCCATCAGCTAGGCATGGTGGCACATGCCTTTAATCCCAACACTCAGGAGGCAGAGGGAGGCAGATCTCTGTGAGTTCAAGGTCAGCCTGGTCTACATAGTGAGCTCCAGGCCAGCTGAGACTAAAGGGAGACCTTGACCAAAAAAAAAAAAGGAGTTTCTCTCATCCTTTACAAGTGGTTTCCAAGTGGTTTGTGGAATGTTGCATTTCTTTTCTCATTTTACCTTGAATTTTCTTCAATGTTTCTATAGTTTTTGTAATTTCATTCTGAAATTTATCATTGTCCTCTTTCAATTTATCCCCGTCTTCTTTTAGATCCTGGACTTCCTTGTTTATAAGCTCCTTAAATTCCCTCAACTCCTTAATTCTCTAATCATATTCATAATTGTTCTTTTGAGATCTGTATCCTGAGTTATATCCAAGGGGTCTTCATTAGAGTACTTGAATAGGGTATTAGTGTTTGGTGGAGATCCACCTGAGTCTTTCTTTCATTGAGCTTTAGGCATTTGGGTAGCCAATGTGAAGCCTAGGTGCTTATTGAGCTGACGCTGATGTTGGTTATACTCTTCAGGTATGTGTTGTCTTTCTAATTGATGAACAAGTGTGGACGCTCTAGACTCCAAAATCTCAACTCTATCCTAACATTGTAAAGACCAACACCCCTCACCCAACCAGCAAACAGTTTGTCCAATGGACTAAGCCAGGCAACACCCAAGCTGGCCTGAACCCCCCAGGCCTTCAAAACCTGCACCCCCAGGGCCCCAGGCACTCCAGGTCCTGTGGCCTGGAAGGTCACAATGCTTCCCCTGCAATGCAGCTGGAGTCCCCCACATCCATGTGGGGCGAACCCCAATCACCTACCTGGTGAGATGTACTCAGGGAACTACTGTACACCACCCTTAATCTACCAGTCAATGCCCCAGGACCAGGCGCCAAGATCTCTGTACCTGGGTTCAGCAGGAGAAAGGCTCAGCTGGGGCTTTCCCTGTTGTCTCCTGATGCCCTTGGGTGATGTCTCTCATGCCAAAATGTAGTCCCTAAGGATCCAAATGCCCTTGGACCACCTCCGATGCTTCCCAACCCTCTTGGGGGCTCCTAAGTCCCCCTGCCTGACTTTGCCCTTAGCTGCTCAGAATGCACGCACCGCCTTGGGAGCCACCATCTTGGAAAAGCCTTGGTTATATTCTTCAGGTGTTTTTGTTGACTTCTTTTTTTAAACATTTTTGTTGACGTTTTGTGAATTTCATACATCGTATCTCAGTCCGATATAGCTCATCTCCTCTTCCATGCCCTGTATCCCACCCGAGTTCGTGCACCCTGCCATTCCTGCCCTGTATCTTTTTCTGATTCTTTTCAAAGTTTTTCAAAGCAGAGGATTATTATCCTTGGGAGACCTTTACTTTTTCAGTTGGTTCCTTGTCCTAGTTCCTCTGCTGTTGTTGTTCCCTCCAACCTATATTGCTTCAATATATGCATATATATATATATATATATATATATATCACACCTATACTAAAATTATATCGTCTGTACAGAACCTGTCATTTCCGTATCATATTTCAGGATTCATATTTTTCCTTTTAAGATTTATATTACTCTAAAATATGCCTACATATCCTCCATCCATATACCAAGATTACAAAGTCTGAAAATAAGTGGTGGATTAATTCTAGAGGCTGTTAAGGGATTTGCATTATAACAGCACAGTTGTTTTCAGGGAAAAGGGGTATATAGCACTTACGTTGCTCAGTTTGCCTTACAACTCAGTGCTTGGTGCTAGCATCCACAAATGAGGGATACCATTCGTCGTTTGTTTTTCTGGGACTGTGTTAATACACTTAGCATAATATCTGCAAATTTCATGATGCTATCTTTCTTTACCACTGCATAGAACTCCATTGTGTAGATGTGCCACATTTTCTCTATCTACTCATTGGTTGAGGGGCAATTGGGTTTGTTCCAGATCTTCACTATTGTGAAGAGAGCTGCAATGAGGTGCGGACATTTTAGGCCCCAAGGTCTCTTTTCTATCCTAGCACTGGACAGACCAGCACCTCTCACCCAGCCAATAAATAGCTCTCCCAATGGCCAGAGCTATGCAACACCCAAGCTGGCCTGAACCCTTTAGGCGTATGGAACCTGCACCTTGAGGGCCAGCCACCAAGGCCTGTACCTGGATCCGGTGGGAGGGAGACCCAGTCCACGCCAGGGGTTATGTCTACTGTCTCCTGCTGCCTGACACCTCTGGGCTTCCCAAAGCTCTGGGGGGGCACTAAGTCCCCTTCCTCCAACTTTTCCTTAACTGCTCAGAACACACCCAAAGCCCCATGAGCTACCAAAAACAGCTGAGATCCATATGCCACCTCTTAGGCCCATTTGTAACACTTGCCTTTAATGAACTATACCTAAAGTTTACTATTTTTCCCTATCCTCTCCCTTTGGTCAATTACTCCTAAGCTGTCCCTCTGCTAAGCCTAACTGACCCTATATTATTTACAAATCTAAAGATTGAGGACTCCCAAAAGTAAACAGGCCAAAGTTGCTTGTAGTCTTGACATGATCCATCTTGTCTTGCTACTAAGGACTTTGGAAGAATAATAATTATTTATAATCACAACAATTATAACCATTATTAATTATTATTAATTATCACAACAGTAATTATAAACAATAATGGTCAAAAATAGCAGCCAACAATGAACAATTTACTATTAGACTGAATTTTTATCAATTATTATCAATAATTATATTTAATAACAATAACTACAACTATTAATAACAATTACTACTAATAATTAACAACAATCTATCATTAAACTGAATAGTATGCATACTATAAACCCAATTAAAAATTGTTAACACTTAGGGGTATAAAGCAAACATTTTTTATGAACCATATAGTTAGCTAAATAGATTTAAACCTGTAGGACTATAATGAATTGAAAGCAGGAACTCACATTCACTCACACATACACACAGCTTGAAGATGGGCCTAAAGAAGCGTAAAACAGTCTTATTCTTATTTAAATTAAACCAAAATATGTTATTAAAGACCAAGTTTGTTTTGCTAGAATTTCAAGGCCTGTAAATTCTTCTAGACTTTGAGTTAAACATGCTGATACAACTTGGTAGGGTGGAGGACCACAGTCTGTCTCCGGAGGATTGGAATCAAGGCTGTACTTAAAGAACACTGCCCCGGGCTAGGCTTTTGTCTTAGAAGGCCAGCCCTTCCCCCACCAGCCATCCGCTGTTTCCAGAGCAGGAGAGGGGCACAGAACAAACATTGGATCTACAAACAGCTACATGACCACCACCAAGCCTAGAATTGACAAGTTCAATTTGCAGCATAACTAATTTAGGAGTGACCCCCCCTTTTCGCACCTCGGCGTAAGCCGGTGGTCGGGAGAGTTCCTCAGAGAAGCGTTGTTCTGTCTCTCTGGCCTCCTGCCTCGAAGCTGAGTAGGGGGAAGGGATGGGGCCCGTGGAGTCTGGACACTCAGGGGCATCCCAGGCCGTATGCTCCTCCCTGAGACCAGGGGGTCTCTCAACCTCTTCTGAAGCTGAAATTCCACCCCCAGGAGGTGGGAGGGAGTCGGGGTGAAAAGTGGCTTTAAGCGCCACAACCATGGGGTAAAAGCCCAAAGGACGTCCTGCTCCGAGAATCCTTTCTCTTTCTCTTGCCAGCTTTTCTATTCGCCCCCAAACTTCCCAGGAGAAAAGGTTGGCCCCTCTTACCCAGGGGGCCCGAAAGAGGACGTGGTCCCAGGCAGGCTCTGCGACCGCATCGGTCAGTTCTAACCCCCTGGATTTTAACATCAATCTCAGCGCTTTAAGCGCTGGGTCCTTATTCTTGCCTGTTGCGTCTCCCATTTTTCTGGGACTCACTTACCCGAAAGACCGATTGGCCCCAGCCGTATTTCTAGCCGTTAGGGTCTCGAGGGGGGTCCTCGAGCCCCACGTTGGGCCGCCAGATGCGGGGGTCGTAGAGAGGTGGCTGGTGAAGACCACCCCCTCTAGCTTCCTCGCCGCCGGAGATCTTCACTCCATCGGCCCGCGATGAAGTGGGGCTGGGGAGAGCAAGTGCGCTGCCGAACCGAAAACAATCACGGCAGGGAGTCGAGTCAAAGTGTTACAGCTCAAAAACTCAACTTTATTGCAGGTTCACTGAGGCTTATAAGCCGTGCTGGCTTCCCCATTCGGGCATATGTCTCTTCCCAACTGGTCCTTTGAGGAGGCTTAATTTACAAGTTCCTAATTAATCCAATCCCTTCCCTTCCTAGCATAGTCCCTAATTATCATATTAGTACACAGAAGCTAGCCTTCCTTGCTCGGATGGGCGGGGGTGAGTTCGCGAAACTCCACAGGCTTTCTTTTGTCCTACAGGCCTATCTTCTTGGCTATTCCATGCCGTCAGTCAAACACTGTCCCCATATGAATTCGAGGATCAGCTTACTTATGTTGGGCCTAGTTCTCCCTGAGATCTGGAATTTATGACCTGCATTCACAGAACACATTAAGGATTTTCCACTCCTTCATGAAACTGTCAATCAGCGACCTCACTTCCTCTTCACCTGCTTTCCCACCAAGACTCCTTAAGAGGCCTGGCCAGTCGCCATTTTGGAGCTGGCAGCTCTTCTCCATCTTACAGCTCAGTCTCAGCTATCCCTGAAGTGCACAGAGACCTAACATACATGGTGCTGTTGACTGGGATAGTCAATCTGAGACCCTGTCTGGAAAGCTGGTAAGGCCTACAGCAGACCAGGTACCAGTTCTAGGCTAGAAACCCACTATCAATTCGGCCTGTGGTACTGTCTCCACCTGCCCCCTCTATCTCTACCTCTATACATCTCCTCTGTTCCTATCTCTGTGCATTCACTCCCCGGCTCTCTTTTTCCCTTCCATCTTTCTGGCCTCTAGCCTCCTGCCTTCCATTTTTGGACCACTCAGAATTGACCAATTTTCTGGGCTGGTCCTTGGCCTTTGGCTCTGTTCTTTTCCTGCTGCCAGGACATTCCTGGTAGGACCATGACCATGACTATGACTTACTGTTATCTCCTCCATGCTCATGGGATGCCACCCTTGCAGGCTTGGGATCCCTTCCATGCCCCTCACTTCCAGGAAGTACCACTGAGACTAAGGCTCTACTCTTTCCTTTTCTCCCTCTCCATGGGGTCTTCCACAGACTCCAGAGGTTTTCCTTCTCTCCCTCTTCATGGGGTCTTCATAGACTGGAGAGGAATGCTCTGATCTTTCTCTCTCTCCAAATCCCCAAATATGGGAACCTTACCCTCTCAAATGTCTCCTCTGCTCTCTAAAAGTACTCCATCTTTCTAAGGACATTAGTCCTAAATCCCTTAAGAGACTCCATTCTGTTACTTGGCCACAATATCAATTAGAAATTAATATTGTCTGGCCTGAAATGGGAACCCTAGATTCCAGCATTCTAAAAAGCCTTAAAAGACTTCTTCCAGTGCACCGGCAAAACTGGTCTGAATACCAACATATCCACATATCTTCTTTTCCTTCCATGCCTGCCACCCCCGCCAACTAGGGGTTCCAAATTATTGAGTTCTGGGTGGTTTGTTTACTAAGGGGGGGCTCCCAAAATTCAGTGTCCATACAAAATTTTGGTGCCCACACAAAATTAGCTACAGGTGTTCAGAATTTGGCTGCTAAACAGGCTAGGTCTTGTTTCTCTTGCTATCTAGCCTCAGGGATTTGGGGGCCATAAACCACTTGGAGCTGAACTAAAACGTTTTAAAAGTTCTTTTGTTTTTTTTCTCTATAGTCTTTCTCAGGTTTCTTCATTTTTTTTTCCTCCACCACGGGCCACGGGTGGGTTCTCTCCCATGGGGAGAGAGAACAGTCACAGAGCTCTGGAATTTGGATCTCAGGTCTGTTGGGTAGTAAGCAAACAGTGCTTAAACCATGTGATTTCCAAGGCAGCTGCTTTCCTATCTGTATGCAAACATTCTACATTTCAGTGAACAAGCAGAGTCACACTCCATGCTCGGACGAGACATCGGCTTCCAGAACAATAGCCCAAGGATATGTGTACTAGACATACTCCTCATTTATTTCTGCTGCCTTCAGAAGTTCCTTTTCCAGCAAGGCTTCTACCTAGAAAGGAAGCAATTTAGAGGACACTGCTTCACTTTCACAGTTGAAATGGGTGGTGTGCGACATGGTCTCCCTTCCTTGGTTTGAGATCATGTATTACTTGGCTTTGCTTTTGTATTTGGTGCCTAACTATCTGAGGGTATTTTCTCCTGTTATATCAAGTCTAACTTAATTGAATGATGTTCTAAAAGTAAAAAGGGGTTGTTATAGACATTTAAACTGTGGGATATATGAATCCCATGGGACTTGTATACTGGTGGGTGAGAGATGGGCTTATTTTATCATAGAGGTCAATTGAGCTCAATAAGCTTTCCTAGTGTTTTGGTAACCATCATGGCTAATGAACTCACCGAGAGGTGTAGGTAGAGGCAGGCCACTTGTGCCTGCATTATTTTAAATTTCCTCCTGTTTTTTGCCCCTGACTCTGGCCCCTGGGTGAGAATGACTTTTATCAACTTGCTTGTGACCCAAATACATGAGGCAGGGCAAGACAATAGCAAGTGATGTATACAGGGGGCATGAGGCAAAGGTTTAGGATTGGCTGAGAGAGATGACATCATTTTGTCTATGTAAAGAATGGGCTGTGAACAGTAAATCAAATCTGCATGATTATCTGATGAGATCACATGTAATTGTATTGTCTTCATGTGTTACTTGTCTCAAAACAGTTTTAAGGTATGGCCATTAAGTTTTCCTTCTTCATGATTGCGCACAAGAATTATTAGTTTAAATTTTATTCTGCCATGCCTAATCAAAATATATTCAAAGCCCTTCTAAACCCGGGTACCATAAACATCTTTAAATATCTGTGAAATAGTATCTAACCTGGTTATCTGAAAATTTTTATTTGTTAACTACCTGTTAGTTTGAACTTGCTCTCCAAAGTAATTGTTTTAAGGTATTTCCTTTTGTTTGTTTACTTTAAATGTATTTTGATTTTGGTTTCCACATTAGGTTTGTTTTTTATTGCTTTCAGACCTCCAAGATCTAATTTTGACCCTTATTAAAGATTTACTAACAGATATTTCCCTTTTCTTTTACTTAAACCAGCTTGTGGAAAAAGCCACAGCCATCTGAGAGCTGTGTCTCTGTCCCTCTGTCCAGAGACCAATTTAAAAATCCCTAGACGAATCCATACTCTGGCACTTAGTTCAGACACAGTAGCACATGGCTTCTCAGGGTACCTTATAAAAACTGATCCTCTAAAGGTCCTTAAGATAATCTCTTCCCTCCAATAAAACAGCCTTGAAATAGACAACTACAATATGTTCAAAATAAATACTTTTAGACTTTATTATGTTTATTTTATTTTATAAAACTAACCATATACTTTTGTGTATATACTACTGCTCTGAGTCCGAACTGTGGCTGTCACAGGACCACCCTTCCCATGTGGTATGTGCTTCCCCCTTCCTCTCATTCTAAGTTCCTGCATATCATTATGAAAGAACTAACTATAATTAAATCATACTCAGAAATACCACTTTTATACCCTACTTCATGCTTTTTGTTATTGTTAATTGTTTAATGGTCTTTATTTTGTATTGCCTTAATCAGATTAAATATCTTTTGTCATCCCATTCCTTAGCCTGTCCCTTAATGAAATTGTCCTTAATTATTATACTGTAACTTTCAGTTATGGTTAGCTTTGAGTACAAATGGGGTATATTATTCCATTTTCTATCACTTGTTGAGTTTGAAACCCAGTAAGTTCCAGCTGGCCTGGAACTTGCTAATGTAGGGCAGGCTGGCTTTGAACTCACAGAGACCCACCTGCCTCTGCCTCCCAAGTGCTGGGATTAAAGGTGTGCAATACCACAACTTTTGAGATTTTTAAATTTTAATTTAAAATTTTAATTTATTTTATGTGTATGAGTATAATGCTTGCATGTATGTAAGTGCACCCATGTTGTGCAATGCCTGTGAAGATCAGAAGAGGGTGTCAGATCCCCTGGAACTGTAGTTAAGAATGGTTGTTAGCCACCATGTGGGTTCTGGGAAGTGAACCCAGGTCCTTTGTAAGAGGATCTAGTGCACTTAACAGCTGACATCGTTCCAGCCTCAAGACTTGTAGGTTTTTTAAAAAACTTGTTTTGTTTTGTAGTTTAGAAATTCAGCTGGACTATTTTAGTGAAGTCTATTTCTGCTTCAATGTGAAAAAAATATGATGTCATTTTTTGCAGGATACAGCCTTGGGCATGCACAGTCCCCAAGGAATCACATAATTTTAGCAAAGCTCTTTTTGACTGTCAATTCCCCTCATAGCTCTGGTAAGCCATCTAACTCTAAGTATTGTATGTGACAATTTAGCCTCTACTAATTGGTGGCTTTATTTCTGCCACCTTCGTGGTAAAATATTATATAGTATTTTCTATTAAACTTGGGATTTTTGCAGCAGGAGGCTTTGGTCATCTGGTAGGGGGTGTTGCTGGATATTGAATCCTGAGCATCATGCATGTGCTCTACTATTGAGCTACACCACTAGCCCTGAATAGTTTCAGTTGTTTCTACAATTGGAGGGCTTTTCTTCACTATCTCTTTTCCAGATTTTCTCTTGTATATGGTTTAGCTTGTTGCTCTAATGTGGAGCTACCACCTCCCTGAATTGCTTATTATCAAAATGTATTTTTCAGTGCTAAGAATCAGACATAGGGCTTCACAAATGCTAGGGAAGCATTCTAAGGCACATTCCCAGCACCCCCCTTTTAAATTTTATTTATTCTTTATGTGTATGAATGTACTGTCTGCATGCGGGTCTGTGCACCTGAGTCATGCAATGGTGCCGAAGTCAGAAGAGGATGTCGGATTCCCCTGGAACTGGAGTTAAAGATGGTTCTCAGTCGCCATGTGGGTGGTTGAGATTGAACCTGGGTTCTCTGCAAGAGCAGTCAGTGCCCTTAACCGCTAGGCCATCTCTCCAGCCCCATATTCCCAGGCCCTTTCTTTTTAAAAGAGTACTTTTAGTCTTGAGTTTCCCTATTTTATATTCCAAATAAATTTGCTTCCTTTGGTCAGGACTTCGGGTTATTTTTTTCTTAGACTGTCTTTCCTTTCAGCAAAGCATTGCCACCATCTATTCATGGAAAGGGGCCATACATGTTCAACATTGCTAATAATTAAGGAAATGCAAATCAAAACCACTTTGAGATATCATCTTACTCCAATAAGACTGGCTAGGATCAGGAATACGAATGATACCAAGTGCTGGAGAGGTTGTGGGGAAAGGGGAACACTCATCCACTGCTGGTGGGAATGTAATGTTGTACAGCCACTATGGAAAGCAGTGTGGAGAACCTTTAGAAGACTCAAAATGAGCCTGCCATTTGACCCAGTCATACCACTCCTGGGGATATACCCACAAGACACATCTTACTGCAGAGATACATGCACAGCTATGTTTATTGCAGCTCTGTTCACAACAGCAAAAAGCTGGAACCATCCCAAGTGCACCTCAACTGACGAGTGGATAGAGAAAATGTGGTACATGTACACAATGGAGTTCTATGCTGCCATAAAGAGGGACGACATCATGAACTTTGCAAGTAAATGGATGGAGCTAGAAAACATTTTTAAGTGAAGTAACACAGTCCCAGTAAAACAAACGACAAATGGTGTCCCTCATATGTGGATGCTAGTGCCAATAGCCCAGATATAAATATTTCTCATGGAGAAGGATGCATAGTAAAAGAACAACAACAGAAAGACTGCATAAGAAAACTGACTGAAATGGTGAATTGGGAAAGGCAGGAGGGGCGGGAGAGGGACACGGGTGTATATTTGATTAAAGCGTATTTAATTTGACGTGAGTTCAACAAGTATCCAGTTTTTCCCAGACACTGTATACAGGCTACATGGTGTTTTAGGACTCAGTAAAAGTAAATATGGGTATATTAAACAACATTGTTTTACAGGCTCTGATAAAAACGGTAATGCATCTGAGTTAAATGGAGATATAAATTGCTGTTGTCCGCATTTGTTCTACATAAAATCTGTATAACAATAACTTTGGGATTGGAACATACAAATGTTCTGTATAATTTTTCTGTTATACGGTATCACCTCGTAGCATTCTCTTTCACCTATAAGATGATTTAACGAAAAAATTAAGTTTGCTTCTCATGTTAATCACATACAGTCACCCAAAACAGCATGGGTGAATTTGATGAAATCTGTGCCTTGAGTCCACCCTATAAGTATGTATAATACAACTGCCTTCTGGAGACTCAAGGGTCAAAAAACAACCCCCGCCAAATGGGGGGGATACAGATAGAAATGAAACCTTTTTGTCAAAAAACTTGCAATTCAAATCTTAAAACTAACCACGGGAAAAGATTTGTATGTTCCAACAGGTCAAAATGTCACCAACTTAATGGCCAAGAAAGAAAAGATACAGCTTTGCATCGAGTAGGATGTACCAGAAAGTGCCAACAGAAAGGTTGGCCTGTCTGAACATTGAAAGGAAGAAAAGCCTCAGATTGCTACAAACATCAAACCCTTCTGTGGATCCTACTTGTAACAACTATGTATAATGAGTCCTAACGAAACTTACCTTCTAGGAGCCGCAAAGGTTTTAATACAAGAGACTTTCTTACCCCCCCCCAATAGAACAAGGAGAAATACGATGATGATGTCATTCTCCAACTGTAAATTGGAGACAATTATTATAGAGGTAATCTCTTATAAAACTGGTAAAACTGCCTTCTTGAATTGACTAATAGACATAAGAACTCTGAAAAGGATTATTCTCTATTCAGAACCAAATATAATACTAAAATCTCCTTAAGCTATGCACTTAAGCAAAATATATTAATGCAGGAGCTCTGACATCAGCAATGGATTATTCAACCAAGGAGATGTTGGCCAGGGGACCCAAGACCCCACAAAAGGTAAAGGCTCCTTGCCTCTAAAGTGGGATACCTGCAAGAAGAGAGGCAATAAGGCCCTGCTGTCGAAGACCTGACGTTAACATGGGAAAGATGTATTGAGACCACACATGCAAGTGTACAGATGGTGTCTGGAATACCAGAGAGCGTTACCAAAGGCCACTAAACCAATAAAACAAATATGGGTCTCCTTGAGTCAAGCAAGACTCCCCTGTCAGCGCCAGCTACACCTCACCTGCCTGGAAATACTGTGCAGCAGAGTCAGCCACATGCCTGTATATCCCAAATCTAATTGGCTATTGGCTCTCTCCTTGGAGGAATAACCCACGGCTGATGCCACAAGCTTACAACCTCTAATGGTTAGGAGATGTTATAAACCACAGTAAGACCCTGTCATATTCAACAGAAAAAAAATGTAATTCATGGATTAACATACCATCCAAACATCTGTGTCTATACCAAAGTAACCTACGATTACAATTAGTACTGTTTAAATACCTATATATCTAATTGCTTGTGCTTCATTAGTAGGATCGAAAGGTTATTCCTGGACAAACTGTCAGCCCATGAAAGGAAACAGCCAGAATTGACCAGAGTCCAAGTCAACAGCTCCAGAGAGAGTGGACTGTTTTACCTCTCATCCACCTGTGCCCCTTTTCTAAGCCTAGGGAAAATTCTGCAGAAGAGGGGGCGGCCGTCTGGTAGAACTGTAAGGTGCGTATTGGGGCGTCTGAATGGGCAACCATACGAATATAGACCAGATAACGCATTGATCAATTTGAGTGAACATACAAGCTCCACTGCGGGCTGGATGGGGGGACCCAGGGGCTGTGTGGGTTTTGGCAAAACTGCTCGCAAATTTGTTTAAATGAAGGATACTTGTACTAAAAAAAAAAAAAAAAAAAAAAAAAAAAAAAAAATGTGTAAAAAAAACTGAAAGATGCAGGACAGTTATGGCAGAATGCATGATCTGGGATGGGGTTGGGTGGGGTGGGGGGAAGGGAAGGGGAAATATGCCTGAACTGAATTGGAAAATGATGTATGAAATACACAAAGCATCAATAAAAAATAAAGTAAAACTCTATATTCATTCCAAAAAGAAAAAAAGGAAAGGGGCTGTACTTGCAGAGAACCCTGCTTCATGGCTTGTTGGGGCTTGTAGCCTCTGGTTTCTGCTAAGCTTGCTCCTGCTGTGCAGCCTCTGTTGAATGAGCAAGCTCCTGAGCAGTGGTGGGGCACTGATAATCTGTTTGACTTGCCTGATACAGAACTTGTACTCCTTGACTGTGAACTCGTAGATGGAGTCCCAACGTTGTAAGTCACTGCTTACCTAGGACAGAGCTTCTACCACATGGATCTGAGGGTGTGAAGACAAATGTTAATGGCCTGCCTCTCAGAGCTGGTATTGGAAACTTCACTGTTGACTGGAGGGAGGGAGGGAGGCAGGGAGGCCCTGTTTTCCTGTCTGTACCCATATGGGGTGGAGCTTAGGTCATGCTGAG
Source organism: Rhizomys pruinosus (assembly GCA_009823505.1). NCBI lineage: Eukaryota > Metazoa > Chordata > Mammalia > Rodentia > Spalacidae > Rhizomys > Rhizomys pruinosus. The sequence continues at coordinate 1,033,882 of VZQC01014087.1, forward strand.
CTGGTGGGGTGGTGCAAATGGGGGCATTAGGCCATGTTTCAAAGGCTCACAGTGTATAGTATTTTTCTGTAAAGACTATTTCTTGATCTGCATACCCTCATAGAACAATTCCAAATACTGAAAATGGCTGTTTCAGAAATGATTTATACCAGTTATGTTTCTTTTGCAGGAAAGAGTCTCTGTTGCACTCCTCTCATCACCATATGGAATCATCACTTCTTCAAGATATTTTTCTACTCTATCTCCCCTTGAAAATTATCATTACATTTTTATATTAAGAAACTTGAAGTTGTCACATAGCTTACTGGTTATCCTTTTTTTCTGTTTAGTATTAGAAAGTTTTAAAACTAACACTTTCTAAGTTCACTGATCATTTTTCTGCAGTGTCTACTACCTCTGCAAATTTTTAACTCTGGGAGTTCAGCATTTTATCCTCCTTAACATGCTTTTTGTAATTTCTTGACCTTCTTGAACATATGCAATAACTTGTAATGTTTTTCTACGAACCGATTGACTTTCCTTTCACTGTTAATATTTTGTGGCTCTTTGGAATATCTGATAATTTTCCTTAGGTGCCAGATGTTGTGAATTTAACCAGGTTGAGTTCTAGATATTTTTTGTTACTATTAACATTCTTGAATATTTTTTTCTGGGGCACAATGAAGTTACTTGTGAATAATTTGATCCTAATGTTTGTTTGAAGGTTTGTAGGGAAGATATAGAGCATGCTTTAGTCTATGCATAATTTACTCTACTCTTCACTATATAATCCTTATGAGTATTCTAGCCCAACATTATGGATGACTAGTTTTTTCCACTCTAGCAGGTGACAAAAATGAACATCATGAGATCCTGAGATTATTTCCCCTGCTGCTTTTGTTTGGCTCTTCAGGGCTCCAACTTTGAGAATCATCATGTAGTATTAATCCATGCACAGTGTAACAAGCTATTAAAATGCATACAACTTCCACAATCCAGTAAGTTACAAGGAATTATTGAGTGAAAATGAGTACAATGCCTAAAATAGAGATTTTTCTTAAAGAAAACATTTCTGACATTTAAAAACTAGTGTCAGTGTCACTAAAAATAACACTTACATGAGAAGTATTCCAAGAGCTGTCATCTTAAGATTCCTTTAATTTGATGAGAAACATTTGGTCCCCTGTTGTCAGAAGAGAGGACTGTATATAGTACCTACTGTGTATGCAGCACATCTCTCTAATATCCTTAGAAACAACCATGCTGCTACCAATCCAACTGCTCCAGAGCCTCCTGGGTGGAGGACTAAGGAAACAGCAAATTCAGAAACACAATAAAATTAGTAATCGGTTTTGTATTAATTGGTAACTGGTGGCTGTTGGATAGTGTAGCACTGGGCCACACTGAAGTACATTTACCAATTTGATGATAATGTAAAGATGGAACACAATTTAAGGTAGAAATTCTTTTTTTTTTTTTTTGTATGTATGGTGCTGAGATTGAGACCAAGGGCTCACTTACAACAAATGTAGTTTATCATTAATCTAAGATCTGTAGATCCAAGGTAGAACTAACTAGTATATATGGATGTATTATAGAGCCATTTGTAACCTTCTGAAATTGTAAAATTGTGTGTGTGTGTTTGTATGTACAATTATGTTTATGTGGAGAGTTTTGGTGGCCTTTTCTAGATTCTGAAAGGGGTGTGTTTGGTTGAAGCCCTTTTTTAGAAAGCTCTCATCTATGTTAATGCCCTTTTGTGGAATCACTAAATTTAGTTATGGTTGCTTGCATGAGCATTAGTAGGGGGTTATTTTCTGGAACAGGGAAAACTTATCAGTGGCTCCACCACTGAAGAAAATGTCATCTCTCTCCCCCTATATCCATTAACAGCCTTCTATGAAAACTAGTCCTTCTACGCAAACTAGTTCATGTCTTTTATTTTTTGAGACAGATTCTCACGTAACCCAGGTTGGTCTTGAATTTACTGTATAGACATGGATGACTTTGAACTCTTGATCCTCCCACTTCTACTTTCCTAGTTTGGGGATTACAACTGTGAAGTACCAGCCTAAAGTTTCAAATTACCTTAAATAAAGCTGAGGAGAGATAGTGCAAAGTGCTTGCCACACAAGCATGAGGACCTGAGTTCAATCCCCAGAACCCGCATCAAAAGCCAGGTATTGTGGTGCATGCTTGTAATTCTAGCACTTGGTGAGGCCCAGGTCAGTGAGAGACCCTGTTTCAAAAAACAAGGGAGACTATGCCTGATACCTGAGGTTGACTTCTGGTTTCCACATGCACACACATGTATATGTGTGCATATGCACATGCATACACATAAATATACACTTAGGACATGTAATTATACTAACCTCCAATTATCTGAAGATACTTTCTCTTATTCTCTTTCTTATCAACAGTTTTCACAAAAATGATGACTCTTGGTAGTTAGAATTATTGTGAAAAAGTAAATTCAGTACACAAGGTCATATTAGAAAGATTCCATATAATAAATACATTTTGAAAAGTGATCATCAAGGGGGATGGAGAGATAGCTCAGGGGTTAACAGCACTGGCTGCTCTTGCAGAGGGCCTGGGTTTGATTCTCAGCACCCACATGGTAGCTAACAACTGTCCATAATTCTAGATCCAGGGGAATCTGATAACTTCTTCTGACTTGAGGGCATCGCACAACATGGGTGCAGTTACACATATACAGGCAATACACTCATACACATAAAATAAAACTAAGTAAATAAAAAAGCATCTGCACTTAAAAATGACTGATAAAGATTTTAGTGTCTTTCAAAGCAGTCTGATGAATGCAAAATTGTTTATTATTTTGGCTGAACTGAGATTGTCCAAAACTGTTAGGTGAATAAAAAGTAGAAAATTTCATAAGATTCTCACAAAAGTATTTAAAAGCAATGCTCTGGTATTACAGGCATGTATCATCATATATGGCTGTGGTATGCTGAGGTAGGAGGACCACTTGAGCTCAAGAGTTAGAGACTGGCCTGGAGAATATAGTGAGACCCAAAGACTCCATCTGCAAATCATAAAAGCATAAACAAAGTAAATAGGAGCTATAGGTGGTTCCGTTAAGATAATAATTAACCTAGAAATATCAGTAGCCTTTCTTTACACCAATAATAAACAAGTGGAGAAGGAATATAAGAAGACCTTCCCATTCACAATAGCCTCAAAAATAATAAAGTACCTAGGAACAAACCCAACCAAAGATACCTATCTTGAAAAGACCAAAAAAAATGTTGAAACCCTGAAGAAGGGAATTGAGAAAGACATCAGAAGATGGACAAACCTCCCATGCTCATGGATTGGGAAAATAAATATAGTAAAAATGTCCATTCTACCCAAACTCATGTACAGATTTAATGCAATCCCAATCAAAATCCCAAAGAGCTTCTTCACAGGCT